>VZRZ01005074.1:239204-280185 GCA_013398175.1 Climacteris rufus | reverse complement strand
TATATATATATATATATATATTCAAAGATTCTTCTTTATTTTTTTTTTCTGTATAGTAGATTTGGTTTATATATCCTCAAATTAATAATTCTGATTTCTCTTTTATTTTGCCTTAAGCAGTCATCTGGCTTCAAAGAACTGCTGTACTTGCTTTAACTCCTCTGCTGTAAAAATTACCTTATTACTGTAATGATCTAATGGTTTTAAACAGGGCACTTCTAAGCTTAATGGAGGCTCATTAAGTATTTATTCATTAGACAACTCTGTTTGTGATAAATATACCATTAAGTCACTACGAGGCACACTGTCAAGTACCAGCATGAACTGAAAAGCATGCGGGCCAGTAGCCATATGTATTGCATCATATTGAACTGTTTTGCCTTAAAATATTGCTGTCACACAATTTCCTGTATTGAAAGCTGTGATTTCTGTAGGCTGATGTTTTTTGATTTCCAACCCAGGTATTTTGTGTGCATTGGGCTTCTACAAAAAGGTTGTTCCACTTATGCTGAGTGCGGTTTATTCACACATTTCCTTACACAAAGCCAGGTCCTCAAATGAGCTGGGAACAGGTCTGTAGAAAGGGAGGTCAGAAATTATTCTCAAAGGAAGTCATGGGATCAGTGGAAACTGGAATCATCTGCCTTACCTCCTTTGACTCTGTGTATTCCAGACTGGTTTTGGTAGCCTGTGTTAAGATCACTACCATCTGCAGTGTGTATTTGTGTTGTGCCATAATACACTATTGCTAGTAACAAGTTATAGGTTTTCTTACTGAGTTTGTAAGGCCTCAGCAGTGAGGCCTACCAGACTTGGTCTGCCTGAACACGGCCAGCCTGCATCTCTATTTGTTTAGCTGTGACACCAATTTATTTAACTTATGGGTGTCTGTGGCTAATTTGTTTTGGTTTTGTTATCTTTGTAAAGTATGATGATATTTTTATACAGATAACAGAAAGAAGCAATTACCAAATATGCTGTTTAGAGGAATACAGGCTTGGTGTGAAAGAGGATGTCTCGAGAAGTAGAGATGCAGGATCTGGCACAGAGGAGTGCAGACAGGATAATAAGAGATGGGGTACAGCCTGACACTGTGTACCCCATGGTTATAAACAACACATAAATGATCAGTTAAAAAAATGCAGTCCTGGGTTTGGTAAAAAATAGATTTTAGGGATAAATAGAGGAATACTCTCTAGTGCATGTAAAATGTATCATCTATAGTAAATTCAGATGTAATGTGGAATTACAGAATAATGTAGAAAGAACAAGGTGTAAAAGATCGTAGACTGAAGAGGCACAAACATGAAACATGAACACAGTATTCCTCCTGAGAAAATACAGGTGCTGACAACTCACCCCACCCCCAAATGGAACCATTAAGCTTAGGACTTGAAGCAACAGCAAACAGAACACCAGGAAAAAGAATGTGTATAGCAATTATAAATTACTGTATTTTATTATTATTGTTATTATTATTGTTGTTGTTGTAGTAGCACTTTCTGTATTTTTTTCTCTATATGTAATATTTGCATCTGAAGCAACAATGCTACATAGAACAGACTAAGAGTTCAATTACATTAGCAATATATTCTTGGCTCTTAGTCTATAAACAGGTATTTGAGCACAACCAGGATATTACCACAAGGAATGTCAGTGCCTTAGTTGTCTTTTTCTACATCACATCTCCTAGTGTCTGTTGGAAAGCTGGCAAGTACCAACTTCCATGCACCCAGTTACTAATATTTTGTAGATTGATGATGTCCTTACAGCCATCACTGTTCTTACAGCGGTGAGTATAAGACTTTCTCTGCTACAGACAGGGGCTAAGTCAGTATTCCTTTATTGACCAGTGTACCAGCAAGGTTGGCATTGCTCTTAAAAACCAAAAAGTCTAGATGTAACTGTTCAACGGGGCATCCCTCAATACCGAAGTCATGCATTATCAAAAACAACCATATGACTGAGAAAAAGATTTACCTCTTCTTAGTATGAGTTATACAGACTCTTTTCTGCACTAGAAAAGCACTTATTTCTTCTATGGGCTGTAATGTGTTTTTGAAGCACGTCAGATTAAAGCTGGATCTCATTCTTTATGACAAACTCCCTGATAATTTATCATGCATTTGGGGCCAGCTCATACTCTGGCTTAAGCTTGGAGTTAGACAGTTGGCTCCCAAAAGAATAGAGACATATCTGAACCCAACACACTCCTGTCCTGTCAGTATGGATACGATTAGCTGGAGTTGACTGAAAGGCAGAAGCTGAACCTTTGCTTGGACACTGCAAAGATGTAAGATGGCTTATTTTATAATACATTAAGGTTTAACTATAAATTCTCTTGCCCTGCCTTACGTCTGCCATGTTTTTATCATCCAGGACACCTAGTCCATCCTTGCAGCTCATTTCCACCCCTCACACAGCCACCTGTCTGAAGGCTAATCCAGGGCTCCTCAAATTGCATGGCCTCTGGTCTCTGCTAGAAGGACCTTTGTGGACAGGGCCATAGGGTTGATGTGCATTGCACATCCACCTCTCTAGCTCAGGCAGAGGGTGGTAATGCTCCTGGGATCAAAGGGCTAGGAGTTTTATCCCTACTGTCTCTGTGCAGCTCACAGAGGTTTAAACTGAATATATCTGTCAATTCCAAAGGCATTACACTGTTTTAATTTGCACAACATTTATTTCTTAGAATCTGAAGCACAGATTTTCAAAGACATGTATGAAGGATGAAATTGCTGAGTAACAGGGATGAATTTATTCTACTGCTGCCTGAAATTCTTTGAAGTTCAGGCAAATCAGACAAGCAAAGCATGATGCTATAGAATTAGTCAAAATAAATTTTGAATACTTTCTTCTAGTTGATTTCTTACTACTTTTTAACTCAGTTGTGTTCTTGGTTTTTACCTAAATAGCTGCTGGTAAGAAATACATTCAATACTTCTATGACGGCCTGAACAGATACCTCAGTATTGTTGTGGTGAGCAAACATTTCACAAACAGATGGATTTCATCTTTTCTTTGCTCATCTGTTTAGGCCTGTGAAACAGGCTCTTATACTAACAGAGAAGGGATAGAGGAATAGAGTAGGTAATGACCTATTTTATCTTTTTTGGATGCTGTCTCACTGTAGCCAAAACACATTTTCCAAGGACAAATTAATTATTACCTCAGACCCATTCTGCTTCCTTCCTGAAGGTGTTACAGACTCTCTAACTGCGTCTCCTTCTCTATCTGCCTCTTATCCATCAGCCACTTGTAAAGGTAAATGATCCAAATGGTAGAAGTAAATTAATGAATTACATATTTGTGATTGTCTTTCCCTAAAAGACCCTGAGAAAAGTCCAATGTGTACACTTTTTCCAAGGTTAGATTCCGCAATGGTCTGATGTAACATTTCATTAAAATACAGGATCTCTGTTGATAACCATAACACAAAGGTCTTCTCATGAGATTGAATTATGTGATTGAAGCTGTTCCTGTCCCCACTGATTTCTCTTCTTTTCGTGTTCACGATTTTACTTAAATTTCTTATTTCTTAGTATTAAGTTCATTCAACTTCTTGTAACTGATTGATTTTTCAACTGTCTGCTTTGCAGATAACATTGGATATCATTAGAAGGAGAATTAAATAGAAAATTAATCACTCACCTCAATCATGTAAGTCTGCTGCTGCATAACTCTTTGTTTCAACCTATATATTTAGTGGGCCTAAGGTCACAAATCAGGCTTCTCTCTTTATTTCTCTGCCTTCCATCTCAGTACATGGACTATAGCATGCATGGATCCTTCTATTTATATATAATTATATGATATACAGAGCTTTATGGTAAAGGACTCAAGTGAAATAACTAAACCTGTGTCAATTAAGACTAATGCTGAATCCAAACCAATATCTCAAAAGCAAATGGCTTGCTAAAAATGAAGAGAGAAACTGTTCTCTGTGAGACAGGCTCAAGTAAAATCAAATCCAATATAATCCTCTTACTAAGTAATATTTGACAGTTCAGTCATGTTTCTCCTGAAAGAAGGAACTTGTTTATTTTAAGCTCCCTGAGAGACAATTTGCATAATGATGATCTTCTCATAGAACTAGATTGATTTACCCTTTTTAAACAAGTATCTCCATGAACAGTGTTTGAAGCAGGTGTTTACTTGCTTGTTTCTAGAGTCTATCGAGGTTTAGAGCAGAACGAGCTCCTCCCCGCATATATTTCTGCCTCAACTCATATGCTCTCCATCTCAAGCCACAGCTGTACTCTTTGATATGTTTTTGCCCAGTCACCAGTCCCATATAATGTTCTGCTGTGGGTCTTTAGAGATGAGGACAAGGCTGAAAGATTTTTACTAACCAGAAGGAAATGGTGAAATTTCCTTAGAAAAGAATCACAGGAGTCTTGTTCTGATTTTGCAGAAATATTAATTCATTCAATCAATATAATGATATCTGTAGTCTTTAAATGTTGTTTAAATGGTTCTTCATCCATAAAGGAAATGACATTAAAAAGGAGAGATGGTAGTGGGAAAATAAAGAGAGAAGATTAAAGCTTTGACAACACAGTCAATAGCAATTATATAGAGAAAGACCAATTATATCTAATTACACATCTTCTTTCCAGTACTCACTGGTTATATGCTATAGTTCTCTATCCTGTGATTATGTTGACTTGTTACTTTTAGAGCAGCTAACATGAAGGCTTCTCAGCAAGCCTTCTCTGTCTCTGTAGCTATGTGCGTTTGAGCACACTAGGGGTGATCAGTCATATGAGATGCTGCCTTGCATAACTGTCTCAACAAGGGGTGGTAAAAGCTCTGTGGCTAACACATCTCATGTCTTCAGGCCCATGCTAGTTTTGTGCTCCCTATGACCCTCAAACCAGAAGATATTCCTTGTCAGATGGAAAAGGGAAGGAGGAAGGGCAGAGCTACTGCAAAGCTTTCTCCTCAGGTATTACAACATTTATAAGAATAAGACCATGGTCATGGTGCTTATTCTGACTGGAACTAATTTTTTCGATGCTGAGACTAGCTCCAAATCATGTGAAAAGGCTTTTAACCTTCTGACAGAGTCTACGACAACCCTTAAAGTTGCTTAAACCCAAGCAGCTTCCATTGGCTTTCCCTTCAGATCATGTACCAATGCTGAATAAATTAATTTGCTAGGGTGCCCAAATCCTTTACTTGTAGTTGCAACAATAGGCTCAGTCTCCATCTAAAAAAAGGGATAGGACTAAGCAGCTGCACAGTTGTTGCCATGTCAGATACACAGACTTATATGGGCTGTAATAGGCAACATCCACAAAAAATCTGTGTCTGAAATCAGGTGTCTCTGGCAAGACCCAAGACCCCCAAATATAGCTCCCACTGAAGGAGGTGGCTCTGTCACTTGTGCTAGCAACTTCATGTGCATCAATGACCATTTCTGGGAGTTAGTGGTTACTATCATGGGCACTTGGGACAGATAAACAGTCATGGTGATTTCTATATGCTCCAGAGCATGAAGTGAAATTGTTAAATCTGTCAATGTGCATGATTCCAATTAGGTGCTCTGCTGAGGAATTACAACAATTTTTGTTGACTTTGAATTAAGTCCATTCTGTGTTGATCTCCTTGCCTCTGTGCTACTTAACTATGCCACTTGAGGTGACTATTGCTCTTCAGTGTTCTTCCCTATGCTCAAGGAAGGAGGTGTCTTTATGATTTAAGAAACAGGTGTTTTCAACTGCTTCCATTTGTTAACATTGCAGACACCATTATTTAGCACCAGTACATCTGTGTGTGCTGGTGTGTGTGCATGCCTCTTTCAGCTGCCTGCCTGGACACAGTGCTTGGCACAATAAGGCCTTTGCACTCCATGTTCTAGAGTTGCTTTAGTGACACATACACAGAGAAATAGTTTATGAAAATAAAATTTGGGGATTAAAAATATTGTGTCTGTGCAGAAAATTATACTTTCTCTTTCTCACTAGCACATTTCAGTGACACTTAACATAGATGGCTGTGCTGGTTTTGGCTGGGGCAGAGTTAATTTTCTCCACAGTAGCTAGGATGGGACTGCATATTGGATTTGTGCTGAAAATTGTGTTGATAATAGTGAAGTGTTTGTTATTGCTGAGTGGCTTTTGCACATTACCAAGACACTCTCATGTTGCCACACTGGTGAGGAGCTGGGGGTGCATGGGAAATTGGGAGGAGACACAACTGGGACAGCTAACCCCAGCTGAGTAAGGGTTATTTCACACCATGTGATACTGTTCACTGTCTTTATCTCAACTCATGAGTTTTCTCACTTTCTCACTCTCTTGTGTGGCCCTAAGCTGGAGTTAAATCCCAAGCCTGCTGGGGAAGAATTAGGACTCTTTAGAGACGTACATGGACAGTGGTACCTGTATTATTGATGACCACTGAGAACTCTAATACTGCCTAAGGGAATATCTTCTGGCAGGATACTGTCTTCCCTTCTCTGTTCAAAACCATTCCAAAGACAGAACTTTTATTTTTTTGAGGAAAAAATTGATCGTTATGAATAAGATCTACTCAGTCCTGTCGTACATTCTGTCAGCTTATATTTAACTGCATGACATGCATGTTACCAGCAAAGTGAGTCTGACAAAATTGTCCTACTTGATATGGAAAGAATGATCTGGTTCTGCACATAAACTACCAGTTTGCTTTAGAATTGTTATTTGAAAAATAAATATTGCAGAGAAAATTGATTTCTTATTTCTTCTCCTACAAGAGTACAAGGACATAATCTCTACAGTACTTCATAAACTTGATTTGATTTTTTGAAAGCTCTCTCCAGTGTATACCTCTTACCTAGCAAAGGAGTTTAGTGCTTTTGATTACAATATATTCTCTGCTTTAAAAAAAAAATATAAAAAGAAATATATAATGTATAACAGAAGATGCGAATATATCATCAAAACCCCGATTAAAATATATTAGCAATTTCCAGCTGGGAAAAACATTAAAAAATGGTCAGTAACTTAGCTTCCTTCTCTTAGACAAATTTACACATGAATCTAAAAAAGGCATAATAGTTTGAAAAAGTGCCACGCTGTGAGGAAAATTAATGAGATGTTGAATTATAAGATAATTTGTAGAGCAGAACTGTCATCAATACATGATATTTAGCTAATACAATCTGATCCATGTTATTAAAAAGGTTTGAAAGTTTTCACTTAGATTTGTATTGCCAGGCATGAAGAGACTATTTAAAGACTTACCTATTTTGGAAAGCATGTTTGTTGGTATTCTCTTCTTTAGTTCCTACTCAGAGACTTCAAAAAGATGTGGTTTTTTTCCTGTCACACTGTCGCTTGCATTCATTTATACTCTGCTGTCAATTCACTCCCTCTCTGGCTGTCACTGGAAAGCATGGTGACCCTCCGTAACAAGACTTTTAATGAGATTATGATTTCTATATTTAGCAATGAATCAGCCCTAAAACAGGACATACAAATGTTAGAACCAGATGACTTGTTTACATGACTCTTAAGAAACAGATCAGACATAGATTCCTCACACAAATTTTAAATATCTATGCAAGCCATAAGATTACAGACATCATAGGCATTGGTAATTGGTACAGATATCATAGACATTATAGACATCATTATAGACAATGACAAGACTGCTACCTTCATGGGATTAATCATTCTCCTAAGACTTGAATTGTTTTCTGAGTGCACATATGGAATTTGGTTTGTCAAATACACAAACATCTTGTTCGAATTACTGCAATAGTGAACACAGAACAACTGCTCTCACAGATTCACCAGCTCCATCATCCATATAACTGAAATGTGATAAATTCAGGCCTTGATGTTTCAGAAGACACATTTAAAAAGACTGCCTAAGAAGGCAGATGCTTAATGGTAAACTCTAGAAATAGGCCTATGAAGGCATCTGAGTATCCCTAACTTGCAAAACATGGCAAGAAATTCCCTGTAAGAATGAGTTGGAAAAGCTGTGTAGCATTCTCTTTCCTCCAGATCCAGGAAGAGAAGCCACGAACTGATTCTGGGTGTAAAAAAGATCTCTCTCTTCTTTGTTTCTTAGAGGTTTCAGAATACAAGAGACTGTTGATACTGAAGAACATCCAGAGCAGCAGAAGGCAGATATTTTTTTCAATTTTTATATTTCAATAGAGGAGGTGAGATGGCATAGTATACATTATTTAACACATAACAGCTATATCAAAATAATGCTTATACTATATTCCGGAGTTTTTTTAATCACTGTTTTTAAAAATTTTTATTTAAACATTAAAAATTAAATTGTAATCTGTCTTAATTATGACAATGACTGAACTCACATATGAACATGACTACACCTATGTTACTGCATGGTAGAAGTCCTTTGAAAGCTAAGGCCAAGAAAATAATGTTGTTCTGGATTTATAGGAAATGCAGCTGAAACAGAAGAAAAAAACCCCAAACATCTGCAGCAGCAAATTATAAATGACCTCATGGAGAGAATTAAGAACTTATAGTTGATAGAAGATAGAGAGTCAGAGGAAGAAATTTTAGTAGCTGTTGTAACGGGCTTAGAAAATGATACTAAGGTAGTGGTGTAGACAAGTGTCTGGGAAAACATTAAGCAGAGCCAAAGGAGAGATGCATGCTTACGACTCTTGCAGAGTGGTTAGGATAGAATGAGTGATATCATATGGTAGAACAGTGGTGAAATCTAGTGGGATGCTCAAAGAGAGCAGGAGAGCTAAGATCTGACAGAGTGTGCAAGACAGAGCATCCAAGATGTAAGGGTTATTAGTGGTGTTGCATGTCAGAGGAAGGCAAAATGATGAGGAGGCAAACCTGAGCTACGACACAGTGGAGTTGTTTACATACAGCTTAATTAGCACAAGGACTTCAAAAAATCTGAAGGAAACACTTCACCTCTGGGCTTGTTCTCATACCAAGGTTATCACACTGTGATATGCTACATAAAATTAGCTGTAAAGTGCAAGCTTGCCTGAGGTCCTATCCTGCTCTTTCCAGCAGAGTTTCTGTTACTCTTGTCACAAACTGACTAAGGATTATCCTCTCTTCCCCAAGCTTTTTTTTTTCACTTTCTTATCCAGCCTTTCATAATCCCAGGGTTGTGCAGGTGCCATACATAATCTTCTGTGTTATCAGGAAGCAACACTGCAGGGTTTCATTCAAACAGCACAAGCTGTCATCTTCCATTGCTGCACCTTTATAACTATAAAAATACAATTATACATGTTGTGAGACTGCTAATGACTGCACCTTGGAAGGCTGAAAAAATTAATAGTGACTTCAGTCATCTGGAGTTATGATAGCTTGAAGGTGAAAGTTTGAAGATCAGTGCCTAAGATGTAGCCATGCTTCCCAAATGATTTTTTTATTTTAATGTCAAACATATAAAATTGTTTTTGTCTAAATTTTGTAGATGTGTGCCGTTGGTTTGACGTTCAAGTCAGATGAATACCTACTGTATCTCCTTTGGTATTGTGACTAACTGGTTGGACAGCTACAGCTAAGGACAAAACCGGAAATATACGGCAATTAGTTGTATTAGCTGTCACAACTGTTGTTGCTATTTTTCTTGTAACTATAAACTATGCAGAAAGATCATAATTGTTCACATAAAATTACTGGTATAATGAGAAAATAGTGAGTCTTCACAGTATCGAAAGATTTAATGTGTGAAGTCTTCAGATCAACTTCACACGTTGCATCATCACCTCAAGGTTATGGTCATAACCATATGAAGTAGAAATTTCATATTAGCTTCAAACTGTGTCTTCATATGTCTTCATATAATTATTAAATTTATCAAGGAAGTAGTGAGACCTAATTCACTCTTCCAATAGTTGATCTCTTATAGATTACACATTGTACCCTGTTTTCAAAAAGAACCTGAAGCCAGATTAAACAAGTAAATAAAAAATAACACCAATCAATTGATCATGAAAATCACACTTCAGGTTAATATGTGCTCAGAGAATTAAGTCTTACCTCTTCTTTCTTCTCATGTCATTGGAATTTGCACATACTAATTATCAAGTAGTGTCTGCCACACTGGCCTTATAAAATACCTAGTTCTATCTCTGACAACAGACAGGCAGTGGCCCAGAATGAACATACTGATGCTGATTTCAAAAACAATCCAAACATTGCTTTAGAACCAGCTTCAGGTTTCTATGCTGCTGAAGACACTTAGGAGAGAAGGGTCACACACCAGACTTCTTCAGTACAGGATGAAGGAAATCAGCTTCTGTCTCAAAAAGCTCAAACAAAAGGTGTGAATGAATCTTCATTACTATTACTACGCTTATCACCACGGGAATAAGGAGACGCTGAAGAAAGGAGACGGAGCCAGCTGTTCACGTTCAGAGCAAAGGAAGGAAGGGGGGGAACCCACCTTCTTTTAATTCTTATATACACTTTTAGAAATCACAGTTCATTGGAGAAAATTAACACTTCCGTCTTTAACTACAGTGGTCAAAAGAAATGTCCATCAAAGGATCTGTGTCCATGGGAAAGGAATGCAATAACAAGATAATTCTACAATAACATAGCTATGTTTACAGAACTAGTCCTTGAAAACTATCTAGCAAAGAGCTAGCTATTTTTAACAGTAAAAATGTGGCAACACATTACCATTTGAATTTTTGCAATGTAAGTGAAAATCCTAATGAAGGATTTGTTCCTTATGTAAGGCAATCATATACTCCCTTGATACACTCATACTCTAAAACTAACGATTTTTATTTTCCTTTCATGAGCTATAATAGCCATATATTTCCATCAGTAAAAGACATGCAGAATGTTGAATAGGTACATGGGCACATAAGATTTTTTCATCATCATTTCCTCCACTATAAATCATAATAAAATGGATGAAGGGAACCCTTATGTTAATATTGCCCTGTTTGATACTGGTAAGGTCAGTATTTGTATGGTTTATCTATTTCATGAATGCTGTGCTTGTCAATTAAAACTGCCTGTAGGCAGCTTTAGCCTGTGCATCTGACAGAAAAGCAGATTTATGTGCATTTTAGCCATGAATTGATACATTTTGCTTGACTTTTATTAACTATTTCCTCTTCTGTTCATGCCTCAGGAGCTTATCAAGTAAAAGCTTCCCTGTGTCTACTGCATCTGAAAATTTAAAATTTATTTCTTCTGGATTATACATTGTAATCATGCATGTTCAGACCAGCCTCTGAATGAATTGGTTAATTTTCAGCCTTCTGGAATCCCAGTCCTGAGGTTATGCTCATATATATTCATGCTTTTTCAATTTGGGGAAAGAGTGATTTTATACAGGCTGTAGACACACAATCATTGTATATAGAAGAAAAGTTATCAACACATCATCTAAAATCAGCAAGGACCAGCAGGTTTCTCTAGAGCTCAGAGTACAAATCTAATTTTGATTCGTCTTCTAGAAGACCAGTGTCTCCCTGTTGGCTACAGAGGGAATGTACAGAAAGACCAGCTTTCTAATCTACAGAAAGACCAGCTTTCTAATTTTGGCATCTAATTTATATACCTAAAATAAGGTGATATGATTAACCTCTGAAGCCTGAAATCATCTACCATAAATTAGCCATCTGGAGGTTTTAAATGATTAAGTACCAATCCATGATTCATACTGCCTATCCTTAGCCCTCAGTCAACATCAGCATCTGCTATTCATCCAGATTTAGGCAAGTGAAAGTTCATATCACAGATGCTTAAGCTGCCTATTTTGTTATTTTTGTATGCAGAACCCTTGCACCTCTGCCCAAATTAGACATACAGCCCTTACTAAAGTCCAGTTACAACTAATCCCCTTAAGGGCAGGTGTCAAAATTCTAAAACACTCTGAATACAACATAGCTCTTAATTCTTGCTGAGTCTCAGACCTACATAAATACCCAGTGAGGGAGGGTCTCAGACAGAAACACTCACTGTGTTGTACTCCACCCTGACCTCCTACTAGCATCTTGACGTTGGAGTTAGTAGGCCATGAAATCAGAGAAGCAGAAGAGCCTAGGTCCCCTAGGACCTTTTAAACATTCTCTGGCCAACTGTCTTTATAGTGGATGGATAACCTTTGTATTTTAATTAGCTCCATGTTTTTTTAATATGATGAGACACTGGTATAGGTTGCCCAGAAAAGCTTTGGGTGCTTCCTCCCTGGCAGTGTTCAAGGCCAGTTTGGATGGCACTTTGAGCAACCTGGTCTAGTGGAAGGTGTCTCTACCCATGGCAGAGGAATTGAAACTAGATACTAGATAAATAAATAGAAACTTTAAGGTCCTTTCCGACCCAAACCATCCTCTAATTTCCTAATACTCCTATGGGCCTTGAGATTACTGCATTTTGACACTGGTAGTGTCAAATTCTAGTACTCATTTAACTTTGGCGCTATCCAGTCCTCTAGTGATGGACTACGGCAAGTAGTAAGTGACTTGCCTTTTTTGATGTGCAGTCTAAAACAACAAAGATTCTGGGTGAGAGATGGGTCTTTGCTTGCAATAGACTTGCTAAAGGAGGAGAGAGGAACACTGGCATTCACAAAAAACCTTTTGCTGGCCTTCAACTGCCATCTACACAGGTCAGACAAAAAGCCAGTGTTGCCTTGCTCTTTGCTGTTGAAAATTGTAGTTCCATGGTAGTTAGTTTTCAAGGTTACTTTCTGTAAATATAGCCATGTTATTCTAACTCTATCTTATCATATGCATTCCTTTCTCATGGACACAGACCTTTGATGGACATTCCCTTTGACCACTGTAGTTGAAGGAGGAAGAACTGATTTCCTCCAATGAATAGTGATTTCCAAAAGGGTATATAAGAAATAAAGAAGGTGGGTCTTGTGCCCCTTCCTTCCTTTCCTTTGAACCTGAACACAGCTGTCTCTGACTCTTCTTTCTGCGCCGCCTAGCATCAAGCCAGATGCCTCATTCAGAATGAAAACCTTTTGATTCAAAGTATTGCTGTGGCTACAGAGGGCGAATTGGCAGTTTGGCCTGGGGAAGTGGCAATGCAACAAAAACCAGTAAGCCGCCCTTCAGGAGCTGATTCATTCCCCTTTGGCCATCTGACTTAGAAGAAGTGAATCTAGCCTTGCATTCATGTAGATTTTCTCTGATTATTTCTGGATTGATCAACTCCTGTAAAACTTTAACCTGACAAGTCTTAGGAATGCATGGTCGTTTTATCATGAAGTCTTGTGGCAGTACGCATGGCATCAGTTGGAGGGATCCAATGAAATAATAAAATGCAGGTGAACAGGAAAGTAGAACACACTCCGGCACACTTTTGTGAAACTCATTAGTATGGAAATGTGAACAGAGATCTTCATATCTCATCTACAGAAAAAAAAAAAAAAAAGACACTTAAACATTATGTCACAAATGATGATCCTGGAAAATAACTTTGTTCTTCTGCCCTATCCTTAGAGCATACTTATGATAAGGAATTTCAGGTTATGAGGTGATCATGTTTTGAACTTGTTACATTATACTTACCACAGAGACAATAAGAGCATAGCTCTCTTACAAGGCAAAAACCCCTCAGATGCATAGTTTCAAAACGGTACATTTACATTTGCTATTATCCCAAGAGAAATTGTTGCCTTAGGTTTTAATCCTTATATTTTTCAATTTCTGTATTGCCTGGCATGTAACTCTGAGGTGCTTCATAGCCTGTTAGCTGCTGTTCTCTGTAGACATAACAGTGCCTCTCTGAGCTTGCTCTTCAAGGACAGTCAGACTGCCCAGGCCCAAGCTTCTAAATGGGGGGAAGGGGGCGATCTAGGGGAGCTAGGAGGAAATTACAAAGTTTTAATTGGTGAATTTATGCTGATATGCAAATGGACCAAACCAATAAAGTTGTGGAACACTCATGACTGGTTGTTCATTTCGGGTGATGCCCCAAGGAGGGGGCTTTGTCTGCCCTGAATGTACCTTTGAAGGCCTTTCGAATAAATACCCACCTTTTTTTCTCTTACCCCTGACTAGTCTCAGTTTTTGGGCTAGCCTTTTCAGGCAACAAAATAACAGTTGCTAAAACTAAAAAAAGTTACCTTGACTTTGATATAAGGAACTATTTTTATTTCAGGAAGAGATGCTACCATATGGTATTCAGTCAGTATCAGCTAGATGTAATGGGACAGATGTGGAGAATGAGGGCATGACTATAATAGCAAAACTCTTCATGCTGAAGTTTATAATGTTATCTGAAGAAACTCTTTCCATAAAAAAAAAAAAAAAATTACCTGGTAGCAAAACCCTGACTAGATATTTCTGAATCCTTGAGACTCTTTGTCTGGATATTGCCACTATAAAAGACAGAAATGTTTAGGTAAAATGCTACCTAAAACATTGCTTGCATTCCTCTTCTCTTTTATGGGCATCAGCTTATTTCTTAGATGGGTTTTTTTTTTTCCCCATGAGATAAAAAGCATTTTCTTTATGCATGGTGGGCACAATCCTTGGCGGAATCACAGTAGCATCTTTCCTTCAGAACCTTCAGGTTAAAATTGTTCATTTATGCAATCTGAGTTAGAACTACCTTTTCTTTCTCTGTGAAAATCTGACGTTTATGTAAAAATCTGGGCGTTTTCCCTCATCAGGTTTACCCTCTCTTCAGTGACCAGCCAGAAGTTCTTCCTTTCTTAACAACTTCTTAAGAAACACAGGTCCCACTAGTTAAAATCATACCCTAAGTGGAAGATCAACAGACTGTTTGTTGTGCCTGATGTTGTGCTCTCAATGAAAAAATATGTTCTGTGGAGTGCTCTCTTACCTGAAAGATATGCACAATTTTTTGAAATTAGTATCTTTTTTAGCTTTTTCATTAACTGATTTGCATTCTATGACCTTCACTTTTTATTATTTCCTCATTTGTCTATGGTGAAAGAGAAATATGTTAAATTGTCCCATGGCATTAAACTATCCTAGATGGAATCAAATTAGTACCTCTGTTAGTACCCTCATCTTGAGGGTGAAATACATAGAAAAATAAGTTTATTTTTCAGAGAAGAATTATTTGCTTCATTTTCTTTGACCCACATAGTGTTGTTCATTATAGTTTTAAGGTAGTGAGAAGAAGGAAGTATTTGAACTGTGGTGCATTGTATATAAGGCTAGAAAGCTCTAAAACCACAGTTCATTAAAAATTATATATTTATAAATATATATATATATAATATAGATTCTTTGAATTCATGTTTTATATTATTCGATATTCATCAAATAATGAGCCATAAAAACTTAATTAAATGCCTTTTTCTCAATACTGGAACTAAAACAAAGGCACAATAGGCAAGAAGTGCAAACAATACTCAGTGGTGTAGTGAGCACTAAAGCTTCCATGACTCAAATGAAACTTCCTTTATGGTAGGAAGTAAAAGAAGTACTTCCAAAGACAGACATTTATTAAGACTGAGGACTATGCAATTCATCCAAACTTAAACAGGTAGTGACAAAGGACTGAAGAGAAACTTCAGAGTTAAACCACTTTATTTTGCTCTGGCTGCCAGGCAAATTCCTAGAGAATTACGCTGGAAATTTGCAGCCCATAATCCAGAGTGAAAGTACAGCTGATTAGATAAGCAATATAAAAATGTTAGTATGACTAAATTATGTCTTGATCATGCCACGAAACCAGGAACAGTGTTAATTTCCATTTTAAATAATATACATAGCTCAGCTCTGCTAGTTTTGTTGGGCAGAGAAATGCGTATTTTGAAAAAAATTAGATAAAGAAGGGGAGCCTGTACCGTTGGCATGGCAAAGTAATTGGCTACAGTAAACCTCAAATTTCAACGCAAGTTTAGTGTCAACAAGTCATCCAGATGATTAGATCCAAACTTGTAGAAGACTGTCTAATAAACAGAGTGTTCTGAACACAATGCAGCTTCTCAAAGTTACACAATGCATGTTCTTAACTACATGGTATCCTGTGTGAAAGGCTTTTCAGTGACTCAGAAATCTGGCAAGAGACTTTGATTCCATTAGATGAAAAAGAGAGGAGACATAGGAAACTTTGCAAATAGCAAAGGAATAGATTTAAATATAGTCTCAAAATAAGAAGCACTAAGTCTCAAAAAGTTTATGAAAAGTAAAATGGTCTCTGTCTTCTCATTATCTTCATAGACACACAAAAATATATTTTATTATACTTTGTTTCATTCCAGCAGGTATCTAACAATCACAATAAAGTTTAAGAGGTCAACATTTATATTTATCTCAAAGAGTTGTGAAACAATGCCTCTCTTTTGCAGCTGCCAAGCTCTGGGAAGGTAGGTTTTGCAGACCCATTAAGCATTGAAGTGTGTGCCCAGTTTCTCCCAGTTTTTGCCAAGGATTAATCAGAGATGCCAGGTGCCTATGGCACAGAAATTAAACCATGTGACCACCCAGAACAGATGAGCTCACCAAAGCAGTAGGGTAGGGAACATGGACTAGGTTTTCATTTGGTGTATTTGGATGGCCCAGGGGATTGCACCAAGCTGCGAAACAATTTGTTTTGAGGTCACAGGCTCTGGTTGGTCCTGTCTGCATAGAGAAACTTTGAATTCTGCTGACTATTTCATGCTGAAAATTGTTATGCATCCCCAAATCATCAGGCAGTAGGAATCAACAGTAGGAACAGTTAATACAATGCAGCTCTCATGAAGTCCTTTCTTTGTATCCCAGGTTGTCCATATCAAGATCAAGTCTTGAAAAGATGTGGAGAAATTATGTTCCTTTTTCAAATATTTAGTGCTCTGAAGCTAAGAGAAAGATTCTGTCTTTCAAGACGATCAGTCTGGCAGGTCTTACTGACAATTTATAAAGAATTAAGCTTGACACAACTAAGTAATGTCTAGACATGAGAAATTGGACATCGACATCTTTAAAAATGTCCTGAGGATATGGAACAAGAGTTAGGATTTTTATGCCCTGTGTTATTTTTTTTTTCTTTTATGGGGAATTAAGATCACAGAGCCGAGAGACAAAACATATAGTCGCCCAACATATAAGTAGGAAATTGAAAAAATCCTCCAATAAATATTATCACATTGCTTGGAATTCAAGAGTGCATTTTCTGATCTAAATTTAGCCAGACACATAAACTACAGCTTTTGCTCAGTGCACAGGTCAGAATGTAGGCAGAAATTTTTTAACACAGGTAATTTCTACTGAAGAGAAATTGTGAGAGTGTCTTTCTTTAATATTCTGCAGGTATCATCCATCAAAAATAAGTAATTAACACAATGTATTTTTAACAAAATATCTCTCCTCCCTTTCTTTTTTTTTTTTTTTTCTTTTTTGTTTTTGTTTAGGGAGCAGGATAGACAAGGCATTTAATACAATAATCAGAAGGAGCTAAAGCCCTCTAATAGCAACTGAAGCTCACAGCTAACACTGCTAATTAAGCAAGAAGAATCATAGCCAGGTTCCTGTTGATCACAGGTTTTCATGTTGACTTTGGGCTCAGGGCCATGTTTACACTCTCCATTACTGATACAAGTAAAAAGAGTATTGTGAAAATAAATGGTATAACAGAAGACAGAAGGCCTCTGTGGTAATTAAAGTTCTGTGTGATTAGAGATCCAAGAGGATGAGGCTACAGAGCCAGTACACTCTTCTGTCTCTCCCTTCAGTACCTGCTGGTGAGCTCATCTGGTCTCTGGCCTTAGATTCATTCTGCCTGGGTTACCTCTAATCTGAAGACCAGCTGCATCTTTGCTGCTTTTCCATTTACAACTTGGTTTCCACCATCATTAAGACCTTTCATCCCCAGGAGAGTTTCATTTCAGAAAAGCATTTTGTGTCAAAATTCAACACAATTAACAGGGGAATTTAATACCACACCAACTTTTTACAGTAAACTTTACTAATTAAATAGCCAGCCTTTTCTCTCTCTTTTTTTTCTTCTGTTTTGTTTTTTTCTTTTCATTTCCTATTATTCTGAGAATACTTGGAGAACTAATGAAAAAAAGGTTGAAACCCACCGAGCCAGAGATTTATTGCTCACACAGTGTGTAGCAGAACAAGGCTTGCAGCGAAGTCACTGGTCTCTTCAACTTCAAAGGATGCTGAGTGCACTCAGATCCTTCCCAGAAAGATGTGTGGGCGCAGCTGGAAATACGGCACACACACATCCACACTCCCCATTTTTAAACAGGCACATGCAGCTAGTGATACACTTCTTGTGTTAAAGGTGGGAGAGAAAAGAAAGGGACAGAGATGTGCCACGGGTAGAAAGTGTGAATAACTCGGAGCCTTTAGCAGTGGTCTTGTGTCCTGAGAAAAGCAGCAAGCAGCTTGACTTCACCCAGTCTCTGTCGAACAAAGTCGAGCCTGCATCAAAGCTCCTGCAGAATCTTGGCTCAGTACATACACAGTGGTTTAATTTAAGCAGGGAAGTAAAGAGACGACAAAGGGTCCTTTTCCACTTATTGCCAGCAAGGTTTTATTACTGGAGCATCGGGGGATGCAGTAGAAGACACCAAAATGGAGGTCAGGGGCATCTGTTATGGTACGGAAGCGAGGGAAGGGCAGTCGGGAAAGAGCCAATCACTGCATAGGATTGCAATGATTGACAGGTGCACCGGCCAGCCACTCTGCTGTCCGCACCGGCACAGGAACCAATGAGCTGTTCTTTTGGGCGGGGACAGCCCCTGCCACTGTAGCCGGGGAGTCCCCGTGGCGACCCGGGGCTGTGCCGTCCCTGGCTGCATCGTACTGGGGGGGGAAAGGCGCGGCCCCAGCGGCTCCGGCATGGCAGGGCCGGGCCGGGTCGCCAGCCACGCCTGGAGGCACCGCAACAGAGATGGAGCATTGGGGGATGTAAAACTGAGGTGTATCTGGATACCCAGGGGAGCACGGGTCCAACCGACGACCAACGGTTTCACCAGCAGGAACATCTCCACTGCAGTAACAGATTCTTTAGGGTACAAATTCCTCTGTAGAGTCTGGCTAGCCTTTTGAGCCCTGTGCCCCCAGTTCAGCCAGACATCCCTGTGAGGGAAGAACACATGCTGTCACAGCACTGACATTCAAAAGACATGAGCAAGGCAAAATCAGTAAAAAAAAAGCAAGATTTTGATGAGACCAACTAATACAGTTGGAAAAACAAGGAAACAGAAAGGCTTTGAGTCACATGGAGCCTTAAAGAACAGTTTTATTACCTTTCAGCTGTATGCTTTTTTTCCCAGCAGTTTTTCAAATCAACATCAGTTGATTTAACACAAAGGATTATTTCTTAGCATAAAATGGTCATTCTCTTAGATTTGGCAGCAAAGAGTCACTGATAGTTCGTAGACAGCTGAGATGGAAAGCCTATCTAACACACAGAGACATTGTCTGAGATCCAGAAATGAACTCATAATCACAGGACAGGACATATTTGACAAACTGTTTATTTCATTTTCTTCGTAGAAAAATAGAAATTACAAATCTTCTACAACTGTATGATAATGTGAAATCTGATAATAATAATAAAAAACCCAAACAACTATTTCCATTCTGAATCTCAAAATAAAAGGGGAATAACTTTAAGGAAAAATTTATTCCACCTGTAATATGCTGGTTTTACCAATTTAGTTCAGAGAACTTCCTGAAAATTAATGAATGTCACTGAAATAATTTTCTTGCTGACTTGGTGTCCAGGGGATTACCAGCATGACAGAAAGAGGAAAATGTATATACACACACTTCTGGGTACAGAAATTATTTTATTTTTATTACATATAAACAAAAAACAGCGGTATTTTTTACTCCAGTAATTTATTAGCAGATATCTTCACTGACACAACAATTTTGCAGCTACCCAAACCAGGAATGATTGCATGATGGGGTTTTATTTGAGATGTGTAAATTAGGGTTTTGTCATAAACCTAGAATATTTAGCGAGGTTCTCTGTCTTCACTAGGATTCATTTATACATATTAAAAGAAAACAAAAAAACATAAATATCTATATTAAGGGTTATATAGCAAAACAAGGATTTTCAAATATGGCAGCCTGGCATTTCAATATAACAAATTAAAAATGTGTACAAGAACAATATCACATCACCTTGTGTCATGCAAGCCTTCAAAGTAGAACTATGAGAAGCAAGAACACAGCATGTATTTGTGGATTTACAAATTATGTCAATACTGTATGAAGTGCTGAATAGATCATAATTGCTGGATTTTGTACCCTTGGTTGAATCACACAAACCATGACATGTTTCTTTGTCCAGATCTGTTGCAAAGCAGAACTCCCAGGTTGCAGCCAAGAGATGGATAGTGAGCAAATACAGTGAGAAACACCTCAATCAAAAAAGATGTCAACTTATGTACACAAAACAAATAATAGACATTTGCAACAGCAAGATCTTGAGATGGAAATGATTTTCCCACACTGAGAGTGAGAAACTCTCCCAAAACATAGTTCAACCACTGAATTAACAAGACATAGACATATTTCACATTAGTTTCTCTGTTGGACATCAGCAGCAACTTGAGGAGATTTCTGTCTTCAGATTCACTTTGCCTGACTTCACTGTAAATATCTACATCTGAACTTGTATTCTTAACTGTCCATTTTGTCAACAAGGAAAACCAAGTTTTTTAGAGCATGATTCATCTTATCTATCGTAGACATCTGCGGTAGGCTACACTGAATTGCCCTGGCAATGACTCAGTCTCCCTGGAATTGCAAAGGGAGTCTGGGGTGACCAACTTGGGTGAAGGGATTTACAGAGGAGGCATGTAAATCTGAATGAACGAATCTTCCTCCATGTGTCTAAGGTGTGAAATGCCATCCCCTTCCCTATGCCCCCCGCTCCCGTGAAAAAGAAGCAGAAACAAAGTGGGAAGTGATAATTTGTTTCTACAGTTCTTACTTGCACAGGTGTCAGTGCAAAAAATGTAAAACAAAATTTAGAGCACAGGTTTGGCCTGAATTAATTTTCTCTCATTGCTTCTGCTAAAGAATATTAGCAGTCCATAAAACAGCACAAAAATTACCTTTGGGGAATTAAATAAAGGCAATACACAGGTTGCCCTCTTATTTCTACTCTGCAAAGAAACTGAGTTTGCTGTACACAAAAATGACTGCCACTAAATGTGATCCCCTTGCATGAATTTGAGGAAGATGACTATTCTTAGAACAGAGACTGATTTTTGTTTTCTTACAGAGCAAAGGATAAGTAGGTTGACTACTATAAATTATTAACTTGAGACTAATTGCATAGGCTAAGTGCTTAGTAGATAAATCAGAGGAGTAACTACCTTTTCAAAGAGAAGAAATAAAAGCAACAATGAAAACTGTGTACAAGACCATTGGTTACTCCTTTCTAGTACATCTTGAGAATAAGAATGTGAGTAAACACATGTATGAAATAGGAGGGAATTTGAAAATTAGAGTAAAGTTGTAAAACATAAAAATCAATAATGCTGTAATTAAAGACTTTAAAACTTAGTGAAAATATTTGCAGTATATTATACTTCTGTGACAATTTTCAGTGGGTGGTTCTTCACTTATATACTTGGATTAATGTTCTTACAATTCCTGTATATCTCTTATTTCTTCTTTGAGGCTATTTCTGGGTTCATCAAGTAAGTTTTTTTCTGATGAAAAATAAAATTTAAAATATAGCTTGCCTGGTAACAGGCTTCACAAATCTATTTAAGAGCACAGAAAGCCTGATAACATTCAAAATACATCTCCCTGTGTTTTTCCACATTAAAAATTTATGTGTGTCTGGAAGACACCATTTACAGTCTTCTTAACTACATTAGAGGCTAATTTTGCACAGAATTAACTAATTTTCTTCTTTCTAGTTTCACCACTATTGTAGTCATTGGCTACACTGACCAAAACTGGAAGGAAAAAACTGTCCAAACAATATTTACTAAGCCAGATACGTTCCATGGAGAGGATTTGAGGCTCAGTGCTTTCATAGCCCTCACAAGGACACACCACAGCCCATTATCTTCCTGCTGTGTTCATAGGTGAAAAAATATTAATAGGTAAAATGGAGAACCTTTTTAAAGGCAGATATGTAAGTTTCAGTAGAAGACAAAACAAAAAGAAAAAGGTTTTTAGTCACAAATGTAACCAAACTAGTTGATGGGGATAACAGCAGAATGTTGCTAAAAGATGAAGCACTGGGGATTGGAAATTGCAAGAAATTGTGTAAAGCTGACAGTTCTGCTTGTGAAGCAGAAGGTATCTGTGTCCAACACCCTCAAGTGTGCAGGAGCGAAAGTTGCTCATGAGCTGGCTGTGTCCATGAAAGAACCTGTGAAAAGATCTCACAAGAAGATCTCATAAGAGACAGGATAACTATATAAAGTACCCTAAAGTGCCCACCAAATGCAAACCTCTTCTTGTGAGTAGAGTACAACGACTTTCCCTATTGAACAGAACAATGTGGAGAAGATGTCAGTGTGGAAAAGTCTACTTCAGATACGAGGGGATGTGAGGAGGGAAAAACAAATCCCAAATACATGAGAGTTATGACTTTGATCACCATCCTTACCAGTTTCTAAAATTGTAGAGACTTTTTACAGATAAGAAAAATATAATGAAGAATCATAATTTCCTCAGAAATATCCTAAACATAGTAGCCATTTTACACTGAAGATATCTGTTGTATATTGATATTTGTTTCTGTCATGTTGCTTAGAGTATTCCTGAAAAGCAGTTAATATTACTTACTGAAGACAAAATAAAAATCTGAATGGAATAATATATGGATTGTTTCTCCATCTTTGGAGACTTAGATTCATACTCTAATGGGATTTCTACAAAAAGAGCAGGTACAATATTTGACTAGAATGGTATTTCAGGCCATGATTATTTAGATCTTTTAGGACCTTTTCAATATGCTCACTACTCTCAGTTGCTTATTTTCATAATGCTGAAATCTTCCTGTTAATGGATTTTGTCTACTAGTGCAGTGTCTACTAGTGTAATGTCAGACCAAAGTAAAGTACAATGACTTCGTCAGATTTTCATTTCTAAAAGGAACACTCAAAGCAGTCTTTTTCTTTCTTCTTGTGAGATTTGGAATGACTGAAATCCAAGTCATTAGCATTCTGGTTGTTTATGACACTACAAAATGATGAAAGTAGTTTGAAATGAATAGTATCTTAAAGTGTGAGACATTTTGTGAAATTATGCATCTGTTTCTTCCCTGGAAAATTTGTATGCCAGCCAAGGCATAGCACGGCAGAGAGACTGCAATTAAATCAGATAAAATTTTATTATGATGTCCAGTTCAGGGCCTCAGCAGTCCAAGTAAGGAATTTTTATCATTCTCAATATACATAAAATAACTTTGAAAATAAAAATAGAGTATAAAAACTCTATTATAAGCTTCTCATACTTTATTAAAATAACTTGGATTTGTAAATTGACAGACATTTGAAAATATTTAGAAAAGGCTCTAAATATCCAATCTTGTGATCATGTTAATAATCCAATTATTATAATACTCACAAGAAAAATATTTGAGAGCCCATAACAGCTTAGTTCAACACAAAAAGGCAACCACAAAAAATAGAAGAAATACCTTGTAAAAGATCCTAGTCACAATTTTGATTAATTAAATATAAACAGCAGTCAAAGAGATAGCCATTTTCAACCACCTGTAAAAGACTCTAAATTTAAACCAAAAAAAAAAAAAAAAAAACTTAATTGCCAGCTGAGAACAGTCATAGTAACAGTTTGTCATCTTTTTGGGTCTTGGTTCAGAAATTAGTTCCCAATGAAGGAAAATATGCACATACTTAAATTTAATTTCAGAGACATGTTTGCATACACCTAAAATTAAGCATGTGCTAGCTAATAAGCTCAAATGCATCTTCAAGGGCTAGAGTCCAAAGTCCTCTTTTGCATATCATAATCAGAGTTGCCTACACACTAGTTTTATTAAATATTATCAATGGATTTTGTTCCTCTTGCTTTCATAACTATATCCACTTTATTTTACATAAATTTCAAGTAGCTTATTTTGGGTCAGGTATGCATCATAAAAATGCTGGGTTTGCTTCTAATTGTTGTGTGATCTCTCTCTCTGTAAAGATTTTAGCTATCTGAACTTTGGAAAATACACAATTTGATATATTAAAATGCTTGAAAATAGAAGCAGCTCTTAAAGCAGGTTCTTATGCTAAGTTGAGCTATATAGTAAATTTTACAAGGTGTTAGTAAAGGCTTCTGTTTTCCTATCAAAGGTCCAAATAATATAATTTACAGCTGTTAAAAAACATATATAATACAGGTGGTTGAAGACACTCCAGAAGGTTCATACAGACGGAGAGAAACTTTGATCAAGGAAAAGTGAAAGATACTGATGCATTTTATGTGTTCTTTGGCCAGAGGGAAATTAAAAGGCTGAATTCAGCCATATTGCCAAAGAACAGGTGACTACATAAAAAAGATCCCCAAAACTCATAATTCAGTAACATTAACTGTGCAAAGATATTAATGATAAACTAGGCTCACATCCTCATAGAATGTTTTGGGTTAGAAGGGACCTTAAATATAATCTATTTACACTCTGCCATAGGCAGGGACAGCTTCCAGTAGACCAGCTTTCTCCAAGCTCCATCCAACCTGGCTTTGAACATTTCTAGGGTGCTATATTCTGTAAGGCATATCCAACACATTGCATTTGATGTGATATTCAACTTAGGAATGACTCACAATACAAACATCCACCTCCAGTACAGAGAGTTCACTTTGCTGAGTTCATTATTTTGTAAGCATGGGGAGGGGAAGAAAGTTTGCCTCCAAGCATGGGATTCACAGAAGTCAAGATAAGGAGTGTTGGGGCATGGAAAACAGCTGAGAAACACCAGGCTGTGGCTGCAGAGGCATTCCTGTATGAGCTCAGCTACCTGTGAGAGTCTGCAAATCAAAGCCTCTTATTTTGTGACATAGAGCACAAGCAACACAACATGGGAGATGGATAGAGTTTAGGTGACCTCCTACTGCTCCTTGGGTCATTTCTAAGTTGTGGATAATTTTTCTACAGAAAAATACATAAACATAGCACACTTCTCCTCTCTGCATATCCAACCATCAGGCTACAGCTTCTTCCCATCCTGGCTACTCACTCATTCAAGTTGAGCAGGCAGTAAGTTCTCTATAGCCTCCTGTTCTGGATATTTATGTGAGATATCAGAGCTGTGCGCTCACCTCCTGTTAATCTGAAGTAAATGGTTTCTCTAAATACTGGGAGAAAAGGTCTATTTTCACTGCATGAATTATAGTTGAAGTGAGTTAAGAATGAAAAATTTAATTGGTCTGTTCCTGAAACTCTGACCTGTGGATAGCTGTTTTCTTAGACAGACTTAGGAAAATATTTGTTGATTGTTTTTGTTTCCCCATAGGGAATCAAAGCCATAACCCTTTTCCTGTATCAATCTCAGAGAAAAAGCATATAAAGTAACTTTACTTCAGCCTAGCATGGGGCAATTCAGCCCCAGAATAGACAGCAGACCAATCCATCAAAAAGGGCTTCACAGATATTTTGTGAAAGTGGAAGACATTTCTTCTTTAATGGTATGGGTGGATGGATGCTGTGCTTCAAGCCTTGGAAAGAGATCAGTTCTTTAGGCTTGATAGGCAACCTGTATCTGCCTTAAGTTGTGTTTTGATTAGTAAATGAAAGGTAAAGTAAGAAGTAATCATTAGCAATGATGAGGATCTCAGTTCTCATGTTTCTATGGCCATTTCATCAGAACCAGTTAAAAATTTAGGACAGAGTATCAGCATGTACCAACATCTCCTACTGTATAATCATAATGAAAAGATGAAATAGAAGAGGGAAAAAAATTGAGTTCTGTATCTCTTTGTTTTTAGCAGTTAACACACTTGATTCTTGGGTACTGCAGCATACTCCAAAATATCAGAATAACTCCGTAAAATCCGGAAAGAATTTGCCTAGAAATTTTTTTCTATTTTTCATCCTCTTTTATCCCTGGTAGAATAAGAGATTCACAGCAAACTACTTTCTGCATTTATTGTAAGCCTCAGCACAAGACAGATCTATTTAAATGTACATATTGAGTTGAGAGTGCAAAAAATATAATGGATTCATTTTTTTCTTTTTTTTTGGTAGTATTTATTCATTTTAATGGCTGGATGGTCCCATTAATAGCAATCAGTCTCACCAGTCTGCAGGAAGGAGTGAAGGGGTGACACCAACAGCCTTGAGCAAAACAACATACAGAAAATCTGAGACAGGAAAACAGGAGGGGGCTTTTTGCAAGCTTGGCATTAACACACCCTTGTTACATGGTCATGACAAGGATGGCAACAGAAAGGGACAAAATATAGACGTGGTATGAGTGACAGAAATGGGAACTGGTGCAAAAAAGTCTTCACCTATTCCCATTACATATTTAACATGGTAATTTCTGTCCTCTCCTTACGTACTTTCTGATTCCTGTGAAATATTCCCTTCCCTTCCCTTCCCTTCCCTTCCCTTCCCTTCCCTTCCCTTTTCACAAAAGGCAGCTTTGTAATACCTAGGCTTTCTAGGCTGTTCTGTTTCCACAGGTGCTACTTGAATGTTCCTGACCCCATTTCAATATGGCATTGAATAGCATGGCATCAAGGTTAGAAGACATAAAAAATAAAAAGAAAACAAAAGTCAAATATTATACCATAAAAACCTTAATCATGTAGCTGTAAGTTTTAAAAAGGTCTGAAAGTCTGTTGCTTTGTCTTTCCCATTTCATATGGTCCTGCTGCTAAAAAAAAAATTTCCCTGAGGTTCCTGCTGCATCTCTCCTATAAATGATTCTCTTTGATCAGAATCCAGTGCAAGCAGGGCTTTTTTTTTCCATCTTACAGAGGCAATGATTCCATATCACAGCACTGAAACTCTTGACAGCTCAGTGGGGGTGAGAAGAAGAAGCAGGATTATCTAAAAAATAGAGAAAAAAGAGGAAGCAATTCAAAGTCAGGCCAAAGATGACAGGAGAATCAGGATAGCAGCTGTACAAAATCATACTTGATCTCTGCCAGAGATGTGGTATGTAGGGGTGAATGACAACTTCTAATTAAAGTTGTGACTGATTACTATGTAAGAAATGACACAATTTGTTGAAGACCTGGAGCCGAAGATGAATCACTTTTATTTGTGGAAAATGCTAATTTCAAGTTATGAATTTTTAGAAGAACATCTGTGGCTTTTTTTTTTTTTTTAATAAATCGGCTCCATAATTAAATCTTTTGGTCTTTTACTGAAACTTTTAAATTGTCTTTTATCCAAGCACTGACTGTGCATTACAGTAAGAAAGGAGCAAGAAATACTGAAAACGAAATTTGGAAGAGACCTTAATTGTAGTTCAGCAGCCCTTATTTGAAATTCCAGGAATGATGGAGTTTTAAAACATACTCTATTGTTGCGTGATAGATTCACAGATCTGTATCAAGCAACTCAGGATATTATTTTTCAGAGATTTTGAATTATTTACTTGTCACGTATGCATGTGAACTGAATTCATATATATTTTCAAAGAGACACATGAATATGAGCTTTATTCAAACACATGTGCTGACTCACTTGAAAGCATATTTTGAAACTGGATTCACACTGAGATTAGCTAGCTTCTGTGAGGTTTTCTCTTGAGAGCTGTCTCAATTGTTGTCCAAATTGATATTTTTCAATACAGAAGACTAAGTTATTGTCACCTTCTACTGGTTGCTTCACATTTCTCAGGCAAGGCAAAGCCCCTGGGAATCCACCTGGTGCAGAGTTTTCTTAGCATGAAGTCTTTGTGTGGCCAGATGTTGGTTTGCCACCTGTTCTGTGTTGATCTTGCATGGAATTTATCTCTATGGTATTTTTATCTCTAAATATCTAAAACCTAGTGTTTAACAATTTGAATAAGATCTTAAAACACAGTATCTTAAAACACAGCCACATAGATAAATATTTTCCAAACACCTTTCTTGACTGGCTTGCACCAGAATTCAAATTACTTTTTACACTTAAAGGTAAATCTGAATTCTGAGGCATTAATTACCACATTTTCACACTATTCAGAGTTATTATATACCTCCAGGCTGTTTTCAGCCAATCTTAGCTTAAAAAATGTGGGAGTGGAGAGCAAAGAGTTTGCATGTTTGCTTATGGCATTGTTTATGTTTACAGTTAGTTTTACAAAGCAAAAAGTGAAATTAGGCATTTGTTTTGCAACTTTTTATACTTTGTCCTTGTGTATATCAGATTGAGAGAACAGGCAATAAAACATGAAAGTCAAATTTTAGGTCTGGTTTGTTTTTTTTTTTCCCCTGAAATGAAACATTATTTTGAGATACAAATTAAGTTATATATGCAAACACCATCTTTCCCTCTGAGAATGAGGAAACAGGTAATTGAGGTAATTAATTAAGGTGAAATTAAAATGCAAATATGAATGTACTTCTGCCCAATGCTTCTCCTTCCATTTAGCATGGGAAACATGGTGTTGCAGCAGTCACAGTTTTCTGCATCAGCATGTCTCAGAGCTATGGCATTAAGATGTCTTGAGCACCATTCTCACTTCAGCAAGGTCTGTACCGCACTATTGTCCATGATACTGAAACAAACTACAAAACAATAAAAACCTAGGAAACTTCCCAAAATAAAATAAAAATCTGGTCAGAAAAGCAATGTGCCTTTTCTTATCGTAGAGTCAAGAATGGGTAAGGTTGGAAGGGATGACAGCAGATTCATCTAGTCCAATTTCCTTGCTCAAGCAGGGTCATCCTAGAGCACATTGCAGAATAGAGGAACGCGTCCTGATAGTTCTTTAATATCTCCAGTGAGGGAGACTCCACAACCTCTCTGGACAAACTGTTCCAGTGTGTGGTCACCTAAACTGTAAAGTTATTTCTCATATTTGGGTAGAACTCATGTATCAGTTTCTTCCCTTTGCCTTTTGTCCTATTGCTTGGAACCACCGAGAAGAGCCTGACTCCATCCTCTGACACCCTCCCTTCAGACACTTACAGGCATTGATGAGGCCCCCTCTCAGTCGTCTTTTCTCAAGACTAACAGGCCCAACTCCCTCAGCCTTTCCTCGTAAGAGAGATGCTCCAGTTCCTTAATCAACTTTGTAGCCCTCTGCTGAACTTACCCCAGGAGTTCCATATCCCTCTTGTACTGAGGACCCCAGAACTGGACACAGCACTCCAGATGTGTCTCACTAGGGGTGAGTGGAAGGGCAGGATCTCCTTCCTCAACCTGCTGTCAGTGCACTTCCTAATGCACCTCAGGATATCATTGACCTTCTTGTCCACAAGGACACACTGCAGGCTCATGGACAACTTGTTGTCCACCAGGACCCACCCCCAGGTCCTTCTCCACAGAGTTGCTTTCCAGCAGGTCGGCCCCCACCCTGTACTGATGCATGGGGTTATTCCTCCCCAGGTGCAGGACCCTGCATTTGCCCTTGTTGAACGTCAGATAGTTCTTCACTGCCCATCTCTCCAACCTGTTGATGTCTTATTGAAGGGCTGCACAGCCCTCTGGCGTATCAGCCACTTGTCACAGCTTTGTATTATCAGTGAACTTTCTAAGGAGGCCTCTGCCCCTTCACTCAAGACATTGATGAATAAGGTAAACAATAATGGGCCCAATAATGAAGCTTGAGAGATACTGTTTGTGACAGACCTCCAAAAACACCCTGTGCCACTGAGTATGACCCTCTTGGGTCTGTCCTTCATCCTTTTCCTAAACCACTACTGTCTACTCACCCACAGTTCCTGAGTTTGCCCATGAGGATGTTATGAGAGACAGAGTCAAAAGCCTTGCTGAAGTTGAGGTAGACAATATCCACTGCTCTCCCCTCATCCATTCACATAGTTGTTCCAGACAGCAATCAGGTTGATCAGACATGATTTACCTTTAGTGAACCAATGCTGACTGCTCCTGATCACATTCTTGTCATCCCGCCTCCAGACTGAGGTGCTCCATCACTTTCCAGTGATTGAGGTGAGGAATGGCCAGTATTTCCCTGTGTCTTCCTTCTTGCTCTTTTTAAAGACTGAGGTGACTATTGCTTTCTTCCAGTCCTCAGGCACCTCTCCTGAACACCATAACCTTTCAAGGTGTGATGGTTTGACTCTGTCTAGGTGCCAGGTGCCCACTAAGCCTCTCTATAGCTCCCTTCCCCAGAGAGACAGAGGAGAGGACAAGATGAATCAGTGGGCTGAGATAAGGCAGTTTTTATTGAAGCAATAGAAAAGCAAAAGTGAAGGTCTGCATGCGCATAAGCAAAAGAAGGAGAAATCAATCTCTACTTCCCATCAGCAAGCGATGTTCAGGCATGTCTTGGGAAGCAGGGCCTCAGCACACATAGTGGTTCCGTCAGAGGGTAGACATTAATGAATGCCCCCCCTTCCTCCTCTCTCTCCTGGCTTTTGCATCTGAGCTGACGTCATATGGTATGGAATATCCCTCAGGTTCCTTCAGGTCAGCTGTCCTAGTTGTTTTCCCTCTCAAGGTCTTGCCCACTCCCTGCCCCTTGATGGGGGGACAATGTTAGAGGGACAGTGCTTCTCAGCAGTAGCCAAAACACTGCTGTGTTATCAACTGAAACACAGCACTGGCAGGGCTGCTCAACTCTACCTCAGTCAGAACCAACACACAAGGATTATTGTGAGCAGCCTGGATATGGTCCCTGCCAGCTCTCTCATGGATGCAGCCTGTTGGGGCCCATATACTTGTGGATGTCAAGTTTGCCTCAATCCTCTTTGACCAAAGGAAGGTCTTTCTTCCAACATTCTGTTCCTCTGGTCTCCTGGGTCAGAGATTCGTGAGGGCTGATCTTGTCAGTGAAGAGTAATGCAAAGTAGGCATTTGATAAATCTGCCTTCTCTGTGTCATCTGTTACCAAGTTTCTCCCTTCATATGGTAACACAACCACATTATCCTTGTTTTCGTTTTGTTACTGACATATTTGAAATTGTCCTTCTTGTTATCCTTGGCATCCCTACCCAGATTTAATTCCAGAGTGAGCTTGGCCTTCCTCATCTCATTTCTGCTTACTCTGATATAATCTCTTATGTGGCTTCCATTATAGTCAAAGGTGGAAAATAAGCAAAATTGGTTTGCAAATCTCTGGAACATAGAAGTGACATTCCTTGTTTCAAGGAGAGAACCAAGATGTAACATTATCCTAAACCCATGTCATATAATCTCATGTTAAATTTCCTCTTGGTAGGATTTGTACTTTGGAGCAAGATCAAATATTGTATTTTTGTATATCCATTTGCTGTTATGCCAAAACCAGTTTGGATTTGTCTCACTACATTTAGGCACCTCATTAAAGTGTTGAAGTTAACAGGTAGGTGTTAGGTGACTCTCTTGTTGAGACTTCAGATGGGATTAATCACCCTCTGGGAATGCTGACCTCTACTCTCTGACCTTCTTAGGTACCAGAAAATAGTCTTGAATAATTTTATTTAGCAGATTTTCTTACTTCTTCCTTATTCAGAAATAACAAAATTCTGTCTTTATGAACCTTCAGTTTTACTTTTCCAGGCTAATCAAATCCTTCCAACTTCATTCCATATATAGATTGACAACTGAGCAGCATTTCCTGCACCTGTTTCTACTTGAGTTCATATCTCTCAGAGAAGGGTGACTAAGAAAATAATCTTTACCTTGGTGCTCACCAGGGCCTTGCACAGTAGTATTAATATTTCCCATTCTCCCAGTATCAGCATCTTTATATAACAATGTCTTGCTGATTTGGGGCTTATGAGATAATGTTATTTTTGAAATTATGAAAAATCCACAAGGAATCTTCTTCATGCAGCATACGAAATTGACCAAAGTTCACTATAAATTTGAAACTGCCTGTTTTTATGATTTTACTACTCTCAAGTACTGGCCTTGTTTTTTATTTGAACATTTAAAAGACAAAATGTAAGTGAAACCTACAGAGGAGAGAGGACAAGAAATACTTTGTATTCTTAACTGGCAGCTCTGTTAATTTGACCTTAATCCCAAATGCTAATTTGAGTTATGCTCTTTTAAATCTCATCACTGATCTAGAAGCTTCTGCAGGTGAGTTTGCAAACTCCCCTCACACACTCTCCACTTTTCAGTAAGTTTTTCCAGGTGCCATTGGTTAGTTCTGCATTTTTAATTTTGTCAAGCAGTTCTAGTATGGTGATGATGGTGCACAACAGCAATCCAGCATTTTAATTAAGGTATGGATTTATGTGCTCTCTGCAGGAAAAGCACAATAGGGAGAAACTTGGCTCAGTACATTGGTGTAAGTTCTAGAGATGGCCTGCCCTTTAAAGAGGACATATTGTTTTGCTTATTGTTTAGCATTAGACTTGTTCTAATACTTTAAATCCTCAGTCTTCAATCAAAAGGCATCACTGCAGAAAAAGACATTATTTACAAAATAGTGAATATATTTCTGGATAAATATTGAAAATATTACTTTTAGAAGGATAGTGTTATCTAAAATCTGTAAAGTGTTCACTTTTTGAAGCATTGAATGGTTCTTTTGGCTTTCCCTGTATCATGCATTTAAATAAAATATGTAAAGCTGACATTTTATGTCATCTCTCTATAAAACAAGGCAAGCTCATAAACCAGGCTGAATGCAGATGATAACTATATACAACTTTGGTTCAGAGACCACATACTCTTAAATCCCAAAGTGCCTTTTGAAGTTCAATCCCTTATACTTGTCACAGATTTCTTCTGCCCTCTCATGATAAAGGTCTCTCCTCAGTTCTATGAAAATAAGATTTGGTGGGAAACAGTTTTGACAGCTACCATTTTGGATTACATCATAAGGAGCTAGATGTTTTCTGTGCAAAAGTAAGATGGAGAGCTCAAACAAACTGCCTTTTGGAGAGTATCAGGCTGTCTCCAGATATAAGACAGAAAAGAACTCATCAGTTTCACTTGTTAATGAGCAGTGTCTTTGGTCTCATTAACCAGGGACATTTCATTTTTATACGACAGTGCCAGCACACTTCAAACTTCTCAAACACACTCTTCTGACAGGTCTCACATTTTTGCTCCTTCATTTTACACTGATGGAGAACATCCCTGATGAGAGGAAGGATACAATGAACCCCACAGCCCACAGTGAGATGCGAACATGAGGAACATGAGATGGTGGAGACTAATGACACAGATGCATCAACTACAAATATTCTTGGAGGAAACCATGTGAGTCCATTGCACCAACATGATTCACACCCAGACCATCCAATTAGCAAGTTGGCTGATTCAAATACTACTGCAATAGAAAAAAAAAAAACAAAGAACAACCTCCAGAACAGAATAGGAATGGTTGATCATCTGTCAGTGTCAGTGGCTGGTGGGATTAATTTTGTTCATTAACATCTTGCAAGCAGGTTAGACACGAACACAGAATAGTTTGATATCTTCCCTGGACCGAGATAACACTTTGCTGCTGAAGCAGTCCTTAAGAGGCCCACCAAGAAATGAGGTTAAGTAGTAGGTACATATCCCAGAGAGTGATGGGCAGACACCCAGAATGTGATGAAGAAATATTATGGTCCTAAGTGACCATGCAAAAAGTTTTGTGCCCCTTGATTCAGAGCTATGCTGCAATTTGTGCCCTCTGTAATAGCAAAGGTAAGGGAAAAGAATCTCCTTTAGTTCAAGTGCCCAGGACAATAGCAAAGAAATTCAGTTGTCGTAAACCAAAGTAACTGGAAAATAGCCATTTGCAGCATATTATCAGTATGTGCAAGGCAAGAAGGAAGGTCTTAAGTGAGATATCCAGCTGGCCTTCCATGGTCTGCATTCCCAGCTAGTCTTAATCAAGCACTGCTGCCAGCAGAGGTGCATCACTTTCTGCTAGCTGAGAGTCTCATACAATAGCTCCAGTAATGCAGTATTGATTTTCACTAGCTGATGACTTTCAACTATAGATTTTCAGATCTTAAGAAGTTAAAATCTTTCTGATGATGACGATGATGATGACGACGATGATGATGATGATGATGGTCAGACTGGACATGACAATGATAACCTGAGAACTTCACTGTGTTCTCCATTGCTGCTGTTCTTGTTAGAAGTGGGTTACAATTGTTTGTGGTGTCCGTTTTCACATCAGCCTTCAAGTTTAAAAAGGGTCTTATCTAAACGTGAAACTATGGTAATGATATTATTCTCCTGAGATTGGGAAGTCAAGTTAATGAATAGTTACAAAGAATTTGACATGTCCAGATAGAAGGCAAGGACCACCAGAATGTATCTTTGTTTTCCCTAGCCTGGTCTAGTCCCACAACTTCTAATTGTTCCACTATGCACACTATTAAAACCACGGGGTTTTTTGTACATTTTTATGTTTTCATTTTAAGTTTTATAAATTTTATAACAGGCCATTCTAACTTTAAGGATCTAGCCAGGGGTGGTAAATATTTAAACCAAATTGATTATATCAAGGAACTACAGCCAGGTGAGAAAGTATCAGTTACAGCAAATATAGGACACAGATGTTTATAGAGAAAAAAGAGAAAGAGACAGATCTTTAAAGAGGGTTTATTTCATATTATATTTTATGACTCTTTTAGGAAAGTCCAAAACACTTCACGTAATGATTTGCCCTGTAAGGTACTTGATCTTAACAAAAATGCTAAGCAACAGAATGACAAGTAAACAGTTGTTCCAAAGCCACCAAACATTATTCCCAGATTAGCATGTTGTTAATAAAATTGCCTTAAGGAATAGGAGAAGAAAAAGAGCCATGAATGCATGCCTTAAGGGAATATGAGATATATTATTTTTTGTAGAAAGCAAACCTAGAATTTGTTATATCAATGAAAAAATTCATAGATTTGAAAATTACCCATATATTCCAGCATCTTAAAAAATGGCCTTTGATTATAACAATCTGGAGTGCTTCATGGGGAAAAAAAAATCTGTTTTCTCCTTTAAGATGATTGTCAAATGTAAGAAAACTTACCCTGACCAAGCTGATTATAGCTGTTCTGCAGTCATTATCTGTGGCTAGATTCCTGAGCAAAATAGTATGAAGTTAGGCAAAGATCAGCTAGTAATAAATATGACTCAAATTAATATCCTTGATACAACAAATAGTTTAAATGAAATACCAGAAATGCAATGTCAAGGGTGACTTTTATGTATATGAATGGAACAGTTTGCCCAGAGAGGTGGAAGACACCCCAACCCCCTGAAACATTCAAGGTCCGGTTGGATGGGGCTCTGAGCAACCTAATCTAGTTGAAGATGTCCGTACTCACTGCAGGAGGTTGGACTTTACAGCCTTTGAAGATCTCTTCCAACTCAAATAATTGTATGTCCTTCTATGAAGGACAGACAGATGTTAATTTTTTTCTGTATTTCTCTTTCATTTCAATTCATAAGAACCACAGTACATTACAATCTCACCTACAAGTAGGGTTACAAAGCAATGGGCACATGTTCCAAAGGAATGTGACAAAATAGACCTTCCTGAAAAATACATATATAATAAGATGGATAAGAAACCCGAATTCTATGACTGCCTGCCTGTAATCATGCAACAACCTGCTATCTTTCCAACCTTAATCAGAATCCATATGCAGCTACAAGAAAAAATGTCCAAAGGTCACGGATTTAGGTGTTAACTGTACAGTGTTAATGTCTCTCACTGTCTCACCAAATCACCACTACCCATGTAGCTCAAAGCTTGACCCTAATCAACTCATGGGTAGAGCTGAAGCAGAACCAGAGTAAAATATGCTGTGCTCTCTGGAAAGAAAATACTGTGAAACAATCTCAAGGTTAACTCACTGACTAGTATTTCAGGAACATAATTTCTCACCAGTACCAGCTTGCTAGAAGAAACTGGTTTATATTGACAAGCAATCCCTTAGTATTTCATACATTTATACCATCTACTTTGGAACATAGAACAATAAGCAAGAAGGAAATCTTTCAGACGTGGCAATTTTCATCTTGACAGTATATTGCTTGCCTAAAGCTATAATATTAGATTCATGGTCTCCATCCTTATCTTCAAAGCCCACAATATCCCAGAAGTAGCATTCAAGCACCAGGTATTCAGTGTTCTTAACATAATACTGATATAAAACTCACGTGTTCTTATAAACAGGATTCAAAACAAACCTCTGTTCACAGTCTGATTAGGACAAAAAAGTGGTGAATTTAGCAAATATATTTAATGTTGTCTTTATATACAGCCAGGTAGTCTGCTGAACACTCTAAAGCCCATGTAAAACAATTGACGCTTACTATCAGACTGGCTTCACAAGCACTTGAAAATGATATGGTCCCTTAAGATTTCCTTACCAACATAATAGCAGGGCATTTTGTCATATTCCCATGCTCTCTCCTTGCAAATATTATTTTGTAATTCTTGAAAGAAACAGAGAAAATAAACCCAAGATGAGAATTTGACTAGTGTTGATGGTAGAATACATTTAGAAACATAAAAAAAAAGGAAATTTGTAGTACAATGGTTGATATACCAATCATTAAAGGAAGCATGGAGTAATTAATGAGACAGCAAAGAGCTTCCATCATGGAAAAAGACAATAACTACATCTGTTCTACAGAAAGGATATTGTAAACTATGCCACTGAAGATTAAAGTTCCTGAATGTGTGTTGTTTGCTTGCTTGTTTTCATATGAAGTGTCATTTATAGGAAGCCACATATTCTTTACTGCTTCATAAAAACTTCCTGCAGTGCAACACTTTCATTTTCAAGCATGGCTTGCACCAGGGTAAACAGCGATTCTACATTATTTCTTAGTCACACCTGTAATAGGTCTAATACAGATGTATCTTTTCTTAGAGAAAGGGCTATCTACAACTCAGCACCTGTGGTGTTCTGTTAAGAAATATATTAGAAATGAAGGTACAAATCCAAGTCCCTGAAATGCAAAAGCATTCATGAATAGTAATAACAAAAAGTAAATTACACCTGGGTATCACAGGTAAAAGCTTAACTAATAGGCTGGATTCCTTCTACAGTTAACAGAGGGAGGTACGGGTCTTACAGATTAGGAAAATTTGTTGTCTCTCTGGAGGCGCCTTTCAGTTGGCACATAAATTGTAGATAATGGGCAGCACACCTATCTCTAAGGTTCAAGCACATTTCAGTGGCATATAATAGACTTAGGCAGCTGATGTAGGATTAACTCATTTTTTCAGTGAGCTGGTAGAGAAACAGTAGTTTGCACTGACAGCAGCTCATTTGACTACTAGGTTAGATAAACTGTGGGACTCCCTGATATTATTTGCATAGGACTTTATGTCTTAAGTATATATCTGCCATTTTAAAAACCTGAACTAAAATCTAATGGAAATTATGGTTATGAAAATAATAGCACTGGCTACAATTTCTAATGACAGCTCATGCTTCAAGATGTAGGTCTAAATCCATCCTTCACTGATAGACTGTTCTCATCCACCATTATCAAGTTGCTGAGGCAATAGTAGCTTGATCCAAGACAAACTCTTACTATCTATAGCCCAATCTTATGCATTAGGATAAAAGATACAGAAAAACATAGAGGAAGCACTTAACCCAAGAATTACCAGACTCTATATCAGTGGTGGAATGCATTTCTCACAGTTGGCAGTGCGACTTTAGCATCAAACTTCTAACCAAAAACACTTTAAATTATGTGTACATTCAACTAACATGCTTAAATGCTTGACTTCACAAACTTCAGTTGAAGAAGTATGTTCTAAGCTATGATATCTCAAATGAGAAGCGAGTGACAGCAAATTCATGCTTATAACTAGATGATTATATATAAAACATTAATTATTGCTACACCGATTAAAGACCATCTCTAAAGTTAAACCAATAACGGTCTTTCTGCAGTTGTACTTCTGTCATCCTGAACAGATTTGTGCTTCAGAGATGGGCAGCTCTGCAGGCTCCAGGAGCTGCATGTTGAACTCCTCATGTAGTAAAGTGCCACAAAGCCATAAATGCCACGTAGCCATGGAGGTGAAATATGGTGTGACCAGGAGCACTTTGCAAACTGGAAATGACTGCCCATTTGCAGGGATCCTGGCATTCAGATTATAAGAGAAGGACAGTGTAGGCAAGCCTGATGGAGCCAATCAACCATGCCATCCCAAACAACCTCTGCTTGCTCACTTCTCACAGCCAGGTGTCCCTGTACCTACTGCCTTGCCAGCACATGTTGCACAGTTTGAGAGGCCTAATTATGGATTTCTGTGTTGCTTAAAAGCCTCAGCTTCACCACGGTTTTGTTTTCCTTTCTTCTCACTTGCTTTCTTTTATGCTAAAGATCAATACAGTATTCAGACACACTGCCTTGTAAATTGATAGTGATCTGCCCCAAGGTGTAACAGTTCAACCATTTTTTTGGTCTGAGGGTCTCTATCAGTACCAGGATGTGACAATGATTAGGAGATCAAAGCTCAGTATGGTAAAAAAGTATCTCTCTATTTTACTGTCAAAGGTAAAAGGTATGGAATTATAATGCGTATTTCTTGTTCTCCTCATGCTTTCCCCCGTAAATAATTATAGCTCCTATTCACTTATTCATATATTTAAAAAAATTCACCAGTTTATTTATTGTCTTTGAATTTATTTGCATGCACTGCACCCTCTCATCAGCTCAAATGCTAATAGAGATTCTGTGTACCATTTGCAATAATAATCAAATTTTCATTCTTTCATATTTATTGGTGAGCCTGCTTTGTCTACTAGATTATACATATAATTCTCCTCTAGATTCACTAGCAAGAAGCTATGGTATGATGAAAATAATGTTTATGAAAATGTAATTTACACTCTTTGTGTTAGGGAAAGTCAGTCATACTAAGAAATATGCATTTTAGGGAACTTAGATACCAGGAATGCTATTCATGATTAAGAAGTCCCAATTGATGTGCTGTGAAAGATTGTTTTGTATAATTTACAGAATGCTGATGCCTACGACTGGGATCTCATTTCTGTTATATCAAACATCATTTAAATTACGGTGAAGGAAGAAAGGAAGTGATGGTTGGTGTGGAGTAATGGGACCAGGTGATGAATGATTTGTTATGTCAGAGATGAAGCTTGACTGTGATCTTTTAAAATCTTTTCCATGGAGAAATACCCAGCATTTAAGAATTCTGTCTGCTACATACAATGAAAATGGCAGCACATTTCCTACATTGAACACCAATGCTCCTTTCAATTGAAGGAGTCTCCAGTTTAGTTAGATCTTCCGATGAACTCTGCCTGTTAACATTTCTGTGGTAAACTGGTTACACAGGCAGCAAAAATTATGAAATTGAGCGGAAAATTCTTCTTCCTTTCCTAATAACTGTATATTTCTATGAACTAACAGAGGATTGGAAGGTGCTGCTCTGTCTGACCATGAACTGTCAATGAGAGCTGGGAAGCTTGTTACCAGGTTTCACCATTCTCTGGCCTGAGGGAATATATCTCCTTTACCATAACTCTCATAAAAAACCTTGACAAGGCTCTGCATATGGGTGCGATGTTTGAAAATTTCAGTTGAAGTTAAAAATACAGAATCATAAAGATTTCATCTAGTTAATTCTTGCTAAAACAGGAATTATAAAAACAGTGCTCCCAAATAGGAAAAAAACAATTATTCTTTGCCTGGAGTATTTTCTGGTTAAGGAGAAGTTTGAAGATATTTTTCTTAAAGAAGTAGGCCCATGTCTAAAACAATGGTTGCTCTTATTTTCTACAAAATGAACAAAGTAAATAGAAGAATGGAAAAAAAATATGTAGGAAGCTAACAAATCACTGACAGTCAGAGAAATTACTAAAAGAGTGTATGAAGAAGTTTAAATAGGTGTTCTGTGTGTTATTTTGAAACTTGTAAAGCACCTGCATCAACTCTCATGCACAGGGACATGTTGTACCTGTATACTTGTTTTAAGAACCACCACTGTTTAAAATTTCTAGGCTTGCTTTGAGAAATTCAGCCACTAACACTGACTATAACAAGGAAGATGTGGCCACTGGTCTTGATGGACATGGCAGCATTTCCCACCACTGTGACAGGCTTCCCACACACTTAGGGAGTCTCTATTTCCTGCCTTTCCTACCCTAACACGTGCCCTCCACATCTCATACCAAACAGGATCCCAGTTACATCTCCTCCCTTATTTTCGCCCTCTCAGTTACCTGGATTATTGGGTGTGCACGGCAAGGTATTGTTAGCAAAGGGCCTGCAGGGGTGGCTTCTGTGAGAAATAGCTGAAAGTTTCCCCCGTGTAGAACAGAGGCAAGGCCAGTCAGCTCCAAAATGGACACTCTGTTGAGTCCACAGAGAAGGAGAGGTGGAGAGAGGATGTTTTAAGATTTGCTATTTATTTTCTCATTATCCTGCTCTAATTTTGATTGGTAATAAACTAATTTCCCCATGTTTTGCCCATGGCAGTAACTGGTGAGTGAGCTCTCCTTGTTCGTATCTCAACCCACAAGCCTTTCATTGTATTTTTTCTCCCCGTCCAGCCAAGGAGGGGAGGGATGGAGTAGCTTTGGTGAACATCTAGTCTCCATTCAGGATCAACCTTGCACACCTTGTCATATTTCACCACTTTCCTGCTATGTATCATTCCAATGGTATGTTAACATACTTCCCTCAACCATAAAACTGGTGAAAGTATAGCGAGCAAGAAAAGAGAGCTAACAGGAATGTATGGGATGATACACAGCAAAGCACAGACTATATATCTTCTGAGTACTCAAGCAGCACCAGCTGTGACTCCCTTCCACCCAGTTCTCAGTGGGATAAGTGTAGTCAGTCTGCAAGAGCCTATGTTAGTGATTCCTAATTCCCACCCCCTGCAGCTTATTTAGGAGTTTTCACAGCTTGCAAGATATGAAGCATCATATGCCTTGGGTAGAAGAGGAGGATAGTTGGTTTCACAAATTAGAGGGAAGTTTTGAAACTACTCAAATATCTACTATTCCTGAAATAGAGGTATTTTGTAAACCTAATGGATAACTTAAATAAAACAACAAGAATCACATGCCCCCCCC
>VZRZ01005074.1:145866-239180 GCA_013398175.1 Climacteris rufus | reverse complement strand
CCCCCCCCCCAAATATTTAAAACACAGAAATTTGTTCTGTGAGTGACAGCAGTCAGAGCACTGAAAGCCTTGGTTCAGTCCCCAGGCATGGCTGGGGGGAGTACAACATTCTTGAGGTGTTACCAGGTAAAATGAACAGAAGAAAGCAAGTGAAGTTTGTTCTTACTCTAATTTATGACCAACACCTAGCCCTGGAGGCCTTTATTCAGCCTAAATTCCACATAAGCCTTGGTACTTCTTTGATGGCTCTAAGCTTTCAGAGGCAGACAGCCAATAGGAAATACCAGGCTAGGAGATTTATGTGGAATTTAGGCAGGGGGAAAGTTGGCTGAAGTATGATTTTCACAGATTTGTTTTTCTTTGATATTAAGATAGCTTTAAAAATATATCTGCTTGGACAGCAGAGTAGTTTTGTTATGTTTTCTCCATGGCAAACTCAAAAATATTTTCAATCCTTTTAATTTATTAAAAAAATCAGCAACACCAGTTATAATAATGACAAAGCCATATAATATATTGGAGTATGTTTTGGAAAGATACCTTCCAGTAACAGAAAAGAAGGGGCTAAATGGTTTTTTATGTAGCTTCTAATAACATTTCAATGTGTAATAGAAGTTGCAAAGTGATTTTTACAAATTTACAACCAGACTGCTGAAAAACCCTGGTCAACAATGAATAATTAATAGCCATTTGCAGTATACACATCTACAAGATATCTTGGCTCTGGGAGTCCATTGACTGCTCAGTTTCAGCTTGTCCAGTGTATTGTACTTTTAAATATTTTTTTAAACTACCCTAATTCCACTACCACCCTAATTCCACTACCAATCTGATTTAATGGCCAGTACAACTGTGAAGAATATGCAGATGACATTTCAACCGAAAATTTAGTGAAGTCAAACAACGAAAACTTTGAGAATGCTTTCTGCAGTCACTAAGTTGTTCAGAACATGAAAGAAAAAAATCTCAAATTGTTCAGACTCCAAATAATCTTTTATTTTTTAGACAATTGAAAATTTTGGGTTTGATCCAAACCATATTTTTTGGTCATGGATCAGCAACAAAAAAATCATTATTCACCCTGCCATGTTCTCAGGAGGATAAGATAGCAGGGCCAGTTCACCACAAATTCTAATAAGTACAAAAGATACTGTTTAAAAATGGTAAAATATTATTAATCTAACCATACAGCTAAAATGTAATGATCCAGATGAAACTAGCACTTGATCTTGGAGCAGTCTATGAGCACTGAACAATGCCTGAGGACTGAAATCCCAAAAATCACTTTAAAAGCTTCCAGGCTGTGCTCTTAGTTACAAAAGCACGTTTGAGAAGAGAATGATGCAGAGGGAAAAGCAATAAAGGTAACATTTCTCTGAATCCTTAGACAGTGTGTTTTACAATAGCTGAGCCTCCTAGGATGTTAATCTTTCATTTCCGGATATCAAAACAGTAGAGTAAAAATGACAATATAGGAAATGGTTTACCCATTTACCCATTTTACACAGAACTGGAATTATTTCAGAAGCCTAAAGGGCTTCTGCTAGTAATTTTCTGTCTACTGTAATTACTCATATTTAAACAGTTGTTCAGGTATTTATTAACAGTTATGTGGTTACTCAGTGTAACACTCTTTTCTGAAGCATCCATAGAGGGGTGTATGTCCACAGCATATCTGAAGAAAGCTTACCTCAATTTGCCATTGAGGGCTATGGATTGCTCCCTGTTTCTGGATCAATGTCAGTAAGATCAATTACTGGAATATGGTCACATTTCAGTGTGACTTCAAACACTCATTTTTAATGTGAAAAAGCAAACTTGCTGATGAGTAATTTTTGCTTCCAAGGAGGTTTAATTATTTAGCCTCCCCATTCTCTTTGATGGATGCATATTCATTTTATTGGTTACTGTGACAATTAAAAAAATTCATGATGGGATATGAACAAAAACTTTCTGTTCCCTCAGGTATATAACTTTTCTCTAAGTTTTCTCTGAAGTAGCTGAAGCAGCAGCAGAAGTCTGCTGAACTGCTTAAGCCAATTAAAGCAGAAGTATTGTACTAAAAAGTATAATTTCATTGAATTCTGGGGAACATCTGCTAAATTGATGTGGAATTCTCTGTCTTTCTCCTAGAACATTTTTAAACTATCTGTGTTGATCACCTCATCATTGTGTGAGGTTGAAATAGGCCAAGTGCCAGGTCCCGCACTTGGGTCACAGCAGCCCCAGGCAGCACTACAGGATGGGGACAGTGTCTGGAAAGATGCTCAATGAAAAAGGCTCTGGGAATGCTGGTTGACAGCATCTGAACATGATCCAATGTGTGCTGCGGGTATAAAGCGTGAGTAACTCGGAGTCTTTTGCATCAGTCCCGTTTGCCTAAATAACGCAACTCAGGCGTTATCTAGTCTCCAATCAGAGACGAGCCGAGCATCAGAACTCCCGCAGAATCTTGGCTAAGCTCACATACAGCGGTTTAATTCATGCAGGGAAATAAAGAGAACAAGAAAGGGTTCTTTCCGCTTATCACCAGTAGGTTTTATTCCTGCAATATGCTGCGGAGAAGACAAAGCCAAAATGGCGACTGGGGTATGTTATATAACCAGGGANTGCCCTGGGCCTGGACGGCCCCTGCCAGTCAGGCTGTGCCATCCCAGCTGCCGCGTGGGGGTGGGGAAAGGACCAACACCGCGTAGGGAGGGGAAGGAACCGGCACCCCCCGGACCTGGCCCGGCGGGAACGGGCCGGTCGCAAGCCACGCGCAGAGGCATTACAACAAATGTGTGTGCCCAGGTGGCCAAGAAGGCCAATGGCACCTGGCCTTTATCAGCAATTGTGGGACCAGTAGAACCAGGTCAGCGATTGTCCCCCTGTACTTGGCACTGGTAAGGCCACACCTTGAATCTTGTGTTCAGTTTTGGGCTGCTCAGTATAAGAAAGACATTGAGGTGATAGAGAGTGTCCAGAGAAGGGCGACCGAGCTGGAGAAGGGTCTGGAACACAAGTCTGATGAGGAGCAGCTGAGGGAACTGGAGGTGTTTAGCCTGTTTAACCCAAAAAAAGGACTCATTTGGGGACCATATCCCTCTCTACAACTACTTATAACAAGGTTGTAATGGGGTGTGAGGTTAGTTTCTTCTCCTAAGTAGCAAGTGACAGGACAAGAAGAAATGGCCTCAAGTTGTACCAGGGGAGGTTTAGGTTAGATATTAAGAAAAATTTTCTTCATGGAAGGTGTTGTCAAGCAGTGGAACAGTCTGCCCAGGGAAGTGGTTGAGTCACCATCCCTGGAGGGATTTAAAAGGCACTTAGAGACATGGCTTAGTGGTGGACTTGGCAGTGCTCGGTTAATGGTAGGACTCAATGATCTTAAAGGTCTTTTCCATATTAAATGATGCTATGAGTCTATGATTCTGTGGTCCTGGAAATGTCACTGAGGGACATGTTGTAATTGTAGACTCTGTAGTGTTAGATTAATGGTTGGACTCAGTGATCCTAAGGGTTTTTCGAAACTAAATTATTCAATTATTCTATGATTATGTCCCATAAACTTTAAAAGAGGCAGTGTGAAAGATAAGCAGCTGCTGCTGTGTTTCTTGGTGAAAAATAGTGCTGAGCAGGGCTCAGATGACTCTTCCTGTACAGGATGACCTCCATTTTCAAAGGCTGATCTCCTGGCTCCAGACCGATCTTTTCTTTGAGCGAAACATTTTGTTGTGTGTGATGTGCTGTAAACATCATAGAAACTTGAGACAATCTATTGTATTGTAATGCAATAGAGATTTTCCTCTCTCCCAGACTATATAGAGTGCCTAGTTTTATATCTTTCATGATAAAATACATTGATGTTGTTGCCTGAAAAGGCTAGCCCAAAAACTGAGACTAGTCAGGAGCAAGGGAATAAAAGGTGGGTATTTATTCGAAAGGCCTTCAAAGGTACATTTAGGGCAGACAAAGCCCCCTCCTTGGGGCATCACCCAAAATGGACGACGAGTCACGAGTTCTCCACACCTTTATAGGTTTGGTCCATTTGCACATCAGCATAAATTCACCAATTAAAACTTTGCAATTTCCCCCTAGCTCCCTTAGCTCGCTCCCTCCCCCATTTAGAAGCTTGGGCCTGGGCAGTCTAAGTGTCCTTAAAGAGTGAGTCCAGAGAGGCACTTTTATGTCTATAGACAACAGCAACTAATGAGCTATAAAGCATACACGCCAGGCAATACAGAATTTGAAAAATATAAGTGTTAAAACCTAAGGCAACAACGTCTTCTCTGGTCAAGTCAGTGGAAAATGAGTCCTTGGTACTTTCAAGTATTCAGTGAAGCAAACAAAAACCAAGTAGGTGCTTGTTAAAGGAAAGTAACAACTTTCAGTGTTTGTCATTCTGAAACTGCATATCAGGTCATTTAAGATTTCTTCCCTCCAGGACTTTATTCCATGGTACTCTACTAATCAAATCCCTGAAGAGGCCAAAGTCTACTCTCCTGAAGTCCAGGGCAGTGAGCTTGCTGTGCATCCTCCTCATTGCCCTAAGGATCTCAAACTCCAAATTTCATAGTTCCTGTAGCCCAGACTGCCCTTGAGCTTCACACTCCCCACCCTTGGTGAGAATAAGATCCAGCATAGCATGAGGGAACAAGGTCTATCATAGCACCTCTCCTTGTTGTCTCCACTATCATTTGGAGAAAGAAGTTATCATCAACACATTCCAGGAATCTTCTGGATTGCCTGTTTCCTGCTGTGTTGTTCCCCCAGCAGATTTTGACGTGGTTGAAGTCCCCCATGAGGAAGTAGGATTTGTGAATATGAGGCTGCTCCTATCTGTCAATAGAGTGAGTGCCTCATCCACTCAGTTTTCCTGGTTGGGTGGCCTCTAGCAGGCCCCCACTATAATGTCGCCTGTCCCTGCCCTCCTTTCAATCCTGACCTATAAGCTTTTGGTTGTTCTGACCTGGAAGATCCTGGTAAGCATGATGTCTGAAGCATTTAAGTTTATTGGCATCACAGATTTAAGCCCTTCCTGTTTTATTGCTGTCTTTTCTATTTCTGAGGACATATCATGTTTCTTGTTTAGGAAATGTTCAACTGAGATCTTAAACCCTAATCCAACCATCTCAGCATGCTAGGATGAGGAAGAGCTTTCTCAACTTTGGTTTTGATGCTTGAAACCAGCTGAAAAAGGAGGTTTTGTGGTCAGGTACAGCTGCAAGGAAAAGAGTTTTTTTCACATAATACTGCTTGTGTTCAGTATAACCTAAAACACTTAGCAGAGTATCACACTTTTGTGCAGTGCAATGCCATATGCGAATGTGAATACTGCAGCTCAATAAAAGATGGTAATTATGGTTAGTTTAGCCCCAGAAACATCTGGATTATGCTCAGTCCTGAATGCATTAATTTCTAAAGCACATTCAGAGCTCTAAAGCAGCTGAATATCTCAGTTTGCAAGGTTTTGCCTGTTTGAGTTCTGGAGCCATAAATTTCACTTACCACAGGGTAGAATGATAGATTTTGGCTTATACCTGAAGAGTCGTCCAAGGAAAGGAATACATAGAAAAATGAATCTGCTTCACCCTGTCACATTATGTGCCAAGAGACTGTTGCCAACCTAGAAAGTAAAATAATCCTAAAATGACCAGTTTTATCAGCTTAACCCTTCATAGAGAGGTTGTAAATAATGCACTGCTTCACAGCAATTTGCAAAGGTAATTTTCTGAGGGGCTGTATCTGTATTAGGAATTTAAAGAAAATAATTATATTCTTGCATATTTCAACTGCCCTTTGACTCAGAACTTGACATTCATAAGAGAAGCTAATTCAGAGTGGTTTATATTACTCCACTAAGAAATCTTGCTTGTCAAAATGAAAAATTTCAGTTGAGATGTTGTTTTTTGATTAATTTCTCCTTTTGATAAAAATCTAATCTGTCCCCAGATTTTTAATTTCAATATTTTTACTTTCTGTTTCAAATTAGTTTTTCTCTCAAAAGTGAGATTTACTACTGAATAAGAAAAACACAGAATTTTAAAAGCTCAGGTAAAATTTATATTTTAGATATTAAAAAAATAAATGCAATAAATGGCACAGAGTGGAGGGAGACCTTAATCTACCTGGATTACACTCTTCTTTCGAGTTTTGCTTTCCTCTTGTGTGATGAAAAAAAATCTATATTCCCACCTCTATTTATTTGGCAAAGAATTCATATGAACAAACACACTCAGAGCACTTCAATAACTGGAATTTTCAAACAGTTTGTACTGCAAGAAATGCCATTCTTGATGCACTAAAATGCCATCTGGGTCCTACTGTGCTGCTTTAATTTCTTTATGTCTCATAACTCAGTCAGTTTCTAATAATCTGACAGTTTATCTGGTAGGGCAAATATATAATAATTCTTATTAAAAGTGTGTCTTTGCCACCAGATCAAATTCTAATGCTGTGTTTAAGGCACCCAGCTTCTCTTTGTAGGTGGCAATGAGATACACATTTTCCTATGGTCTCCACTGGAATCCTTTAGCAAAGGCTATTGATGTGTCTGCTGGATCTACAGAAGCATTGTTTTCCCCCTGAGATAATGAGATGTCTGCAGTGTGCTAGAAGTATTTTGCGCCTAGACGCACAACACAATGCCAGATTTTCGCCTTTCAGTCCCCTTTCATGAGCTGCCAGTAAAACCAGATTTCCCAAGGAGATGAAAGCTGACTTAAGTGTGTCACAGCTCCTGTGTGGACAACTCTCTCCATTGTTGTCCCTCAACAAAACACCTTCCAGGAGGAAGACGAAGTCTGAGTGACATTCTTTATTTTCTTTAGATGTCACATAAGAATGAAGTTGGATAAAGAACAGTAAACAAAATATATACAGTAAGCATTTATTTATACATTTCTTAAGATGTATGTTGATAAAAACATATTTGAACAACATTAGATAAAGCTGTTCTGTATTCCAGCTAAATAAACAAAAAAAATCTAACCAGAAATTCTACAATAATGTTTAACCTCTAAAAGCAGCATCTGATTGTTTTGGTTTAACAAGATCACTAAATGTCTAAGTATAGGGCTCTTCCCTATTACCAAATTTCAGTAGTTCTTACTTCTTTCTAAACTGTGTAAGAGAGCAGCGAGAGAGAGTCTGATAGAGAAATGTCAGATCTCTAAGTCCCTGGAGGGACAGGTGCCTGCAGTAAGCACTCTGAAAACAGCTCAGTTCTCCTTTCTTCTACTTCCCTTGTGCTGCATCTGTAAGATTGACAACCCAGCTCATGAGGACTGTGGTGGGACAGCTGTAAAACATTGTCCTGAGCTGTTAATCACTACTCCTCAGGCAAGGATGGTTTGCTGACCTAGTTTATGTTTGTACTGAAGAAGACTAAGCTTGTTTCTACTAACATCTGTCACATCTCAGCTCTTGGAGCTGTCACCTCCACCTGCAGGATAAGGAGCAGTGTCTGAGAGCTCTCCAGTGTTGACACTGAACTGAGGTATAAGCACCTTTGATGGACCAGGGCCTGGAGGAATATCTTTGGCTTTTTGAATTACGCTAAGTGGTGGCAAAATAGGATTCTTGGGTCAGCAGTGATGTCCAGTGGCAAAAATGTCTTTGTGCCTTAACATCAGTAGTGCTCGGGGCCTGGAGTTTGCAGTTTTCTACTGTTTCACCCCAGGTGCCATAACAGTGGCAAAGTCTCTGTAGCACTTTCCCCTTTCTTCCATGTTAAAATTCAGCTACTATTGCCCTCACAACCTTGTGCCTCCCAAACCCTGATGTTGGTGTTCTTATGGGTTCTCATGGGAAGTGACTGTTGCTAGCACAAGAAACACTTAGCTTCACTTCTTGCTTTGCAGATTTCAGTTTATACAAAAGAAAAACAAGAAAAGCAACACAGTGGATAATAGCCAGTGATATACTTGACAAGTACCATCCAGGGCGACATGTGCAGAAGGTTAGCACCCTGTCAATGCACACCATCCATGCCCAAGTAGCATGATCCAGCCATGGCTAATAAATTCCCAGGCAGAAACAAGGAATAGGAAGCTTGAGCCATCCCTGATTAAAAGTATTATGATGCTAGGGTAAAAGCATGGTGAAAGTTATCATCATTTGTTATCATCATCAGTCATTTTTGCTGTTGCTTCTTGCTGCACTGGAGAGAGACCCCACTCAAGGACACTCATTCTGGGCACCTGCCGCAGGTAAAAAGCGTGAGTAATTCGGAGCCTTCAGCAGCGGTCACATGACCTGCGAGAAGAGATTCCAGCCTTGCTCAGTCTCCATAGAGTCTTGCCTGCCTCGGAGCTTCCGTGCGGTGTTTGCTCAGTTCACACACGCGGTTTAATTAAAGCAGCGAAAGTAACGAGAGGAGGAAGGGTTCTTTTCCGCTTATTACCAGCAGGTTTTAATACTGGAGTCTAAGAGGGTGAGGATAAAGACGGCCCGAGGCTGGCGGGAGCCACCTGTTACACCAGGGAGGTGAGAGGAAGGCAGTCAGGAGAGAGCCAATGGCTGCGGAGGATTGGAATGACTGACAGGGGCATTGGCCAGTCACACGGCTGTCCGCACCCAGCAGAGCAACCAATGGGCTGCCCTTTCGGGCGGGGACGGCCCCTCCCCACCGTGGCTAGATCGGCCCCGCGGCCGCCCAGGGCATGCAGTCACTGGCTGTATCGGCGCAGGGGAGGAGGAGGGACCCTCGCCGGTCCGGCTGCTCCAGGACGAGTTCCCCCAGCCCCAGACACCCCCGGCATGCGGGCTGCAGGGTCCAGCCCCCGCGGAGCCGGCGGGGCCAGGCCGGACTGCCGGCTAGCCCCAGAGGCACTGCAACAGGCATCCATCATTGTTTCTCCTGCCTGGCCACTGGCAACATTCCCCTTTCCTGTGCCCTTTCTTTTTCCTTTTTTCCATTGCCTTTCATGATCCCTTCTCTGTCTCTCTCCTGGTCTCTCTCCTTTCTTTTCCCCAGACATAACTTACAGCACTGGAGTTGATGTGTGCAGCACATGCCGAGGACCCTGCTCATACACCTTCACGCGTAGGGACCCATCTCACCTTCCTTTGTGCAACAAACATCCATGCAATTAATAAGGGGCATATGAACACCATATCAACATATCACCATATAGCTGAGAGCCTATGAGTTACAGTACAGCATCATCTCTAAGTCTTGGAGTGAGAATATGGAAGAATTTACTATGCCATGGACCATGCTGATTTCTATTCTGTAAATCATCCTGTAAGCACCAAATGCACTTAATATGTTAAGAAATACGGGTAAAGTGCAGTACTTGTTCATTTATAAGCTGCATTTTAAAGGCTTTTATTAAAATACCTCTCCTATGTCTTTTTTTTACCATACTTACAGCTATATCTCTTTTGTTAATTCAAAAAATTCCCAAGATTCCTTTAAAAATAACTGAAATTAACCCCTAGCTTTTCAAGGGGACAAAATCTTTCGTTATGTAACCATTTGCACTTGGTGTTTGATGTGAACCCCGATCAAAACCAACTCTTTAAAAATGTATTTTACAATTTCTGTAACTCAAGTTTCATTGGGCTCAGAAAACTTGCAATGATTTTAAGATAGGAAGTATGAGAAGCAAAATCAAAAAGTAATGATGTTTTCAACACAAGCAATTTTCAGATTCTTGTACAGCTTTTGCTGCATTTCACTCTTTAATGAAATATCTATACAATCCTGTTCCAGGTGTAATGTGTAACTACAGTGTTAAATTACTCCTTAGTAATCTTAGGTACTTCAGATTTTTTACTAATTAGTCAATACGTTAAGACATAGCAGGATCAACATTCTAAATGCAGATCCCTTAGTTTCTCTCATATTCTTGTTGCAACTTCCTTTCCCACACCAGTCTTTACTACAGAAGGTCATTTTAAATTTGATAATTACTTAGATTTTTTTTAATGATTCTGTACCATCTTTCTCTGGATCTCTTCATTAGTTGTTTCCCACCTCTGACAATTCACAGACATTTTGTAAACCAGCAATGGCAAAACAATTTCTATCTCCCTTCTCAACTCTTCTCTTTCCACTTCAATGCTTAAAAAGTTGGAGATACTTTGGTGAAGTTAGAGAAAAATATCTTCAATTCCTTTTGTTGGGATCGTCCTTCAATAATAGGCTGTTTCTGGTCCTTAAAGGATAGAAAATGGTCAGCAGAAAGAAGGCCCTCATTTGATTAACCCTTCGTTTTGTACTTTTTGTTTGTTTTTTTTTTTCCCTTGGGAAAACTTTGCAACATTTAACAGGCCTATTATATTGCAACAGTGGACAGCATGACATATTTCCTTTATCTTAACAAATCCAGATGTATCGTTGTTGCTGCCCCTGGCAGCAATTTGTCTGAGGTAATTGATGCTTTGCAGAAAGTCTGGAAGAAATCTTCTTTGGCAGTTCCAAAGTGAGTCATGTATTCTATAAGCTATACTATTTCTTCATTTGCTTCATGGTGTATGTTACAAAAGAGCATTTCTGAGTGGTTATAGATGTATTGTGAATTAGAAAATATGTCATTTACAACAATGTATCAGAAATCTGCCGTGGATCTTTTGGGTTTCACTTTTGTCTCCTTAGTACCTGTTCACACTGGTGTGTTTCCTTCTACCTCAACAGTGTCAATTAAAGGTAAGCTGTGCCCTATGTGTGTAACTATGCCAAGGGCATCTAGCATCTACAAGAGGTAGCTGGAGGCCAGTTGGGACATGCTTTGGATCCCTGGATATAATCAGAACATGGACACTCAGTTCACTGGTGACACCTTCATGCAGATGCCTGAATGCAGGTAAGTCACACTGAAGCAGCTTTCACAGATTACTTCTTATGGTTCTATGGGGCAGCAAAGCACCTGACAAGGGTGAACAACAAAGTCAATTAAATTACTTTATTGTTTCATCAGATTCCTTCCTTTCTTTCTTTCTTTCTTTCTTTCTTTCTTTCTTTCTTTCTTTCTTTCTTTCTTTCTCATGTCTTGTTTTATACTGAAATTTTAACTTCTGTCGACTAGGAACCACTTTATTTTGTAAATGAACAATACTGGCACAGAGTCCTTGGCTAAGGTTCCTGAGTGTGGTCATAATGCAGTTATATTCTCTGCTTGCCTGGGCTGTTGCAAAGTACAACAAAGTAGTGCCCTTCAATCAACTGAACATAACAAGTAGGAGAGAGGCTTGGGTGCCTGGATGAATTCAAACCCTGTGCTGTTCTCATGCTTTTTATGCACTGTCATGAATTTTTCAGCAAAGTATACAGTAACAGAACTTATAGCAGACATTGCTAACTGTAAGTAAATAATGGAAAATGTTTAAAGAAAATATTTCTAATCTCATTTTATGAAGAGGGAAAGTGAAGCACATAGAATTGAGGGTTTTAATGCAAACTCACCAATGGAGCCTACAGCAACTAAGACAAAGCTTGTTTCCCATAGCAACTTTAAGGTTTGTTTCCCCATTTATGTTCAGTATTTGTCCATCTGCTGATGAACACTTAGTTGACAAAAGTTATATTCAGTGCAGAGCTTCAAATAACCAGGAAACTAAAACAGGAAGAAGTATTTTTTTTCACCAAAAATGGAAAAAATGAGTGCCCTCGTGTCCCCCTTCAAATTCCCCAGCTCTCGGTATTCACAGCTGCAGACACCTCTCCCTGTAAAAACTTGAGCAATAGCCCAGAAAATTGATTTGTTTGCACCACAAATCTCTCAGATGGATGAAAGGAATGGAAATTGCTGAAACAAAGCAAGAAGACTGACTCGGAAAATATGGTAATAGAACTAATAAAGTTCAAAGTCAAAGGGCAATTCTTTGAGTGTCTGGCAAAAGACAACAGCGTATTAAATGTAGCATTCAAATCAAAAGTCTTTTGGAGACTGTGATCCATCCCACTGGCACAATAAAATAGTGATTTTTTAGACCACATTGTGGTTGTGATCTCTGTAAAAAAAATACAGTTCTGAATTAAGAATTAAGACTTGGAGATTCTAAAATCTGTAAGAATCTCAAAAGAAGATGATTTAACATATCCCAAGGCACAGAACTTTAGTCTGAAATTACTATAGCTAGCCTATAACATATTTTCAAATTTCAGTAGATTTTGAGTCAAGTGTACAAATTAGTGTTAAAGAATTGAAATGCTGAAAAATTTAACATATTGATATTTACCAACATTTTATTATGCTTAGTGACAAAATTTTATTGGAATTTTTAGTGTGAATTTCTCTTTTTCCATCATTACAGGTTTGTATTATTTTCTCTTTCTATTGACATGGGAACCCTCAGTCCTGCAAATTAATGTAGGCAGCTATGGAAGTCAAATTGGAAAAAAATTTTACTCCCCCATGGGTAAGCAACATTTCAAGCTTGTTAGAAGGCAGGTTTCCAAAATACCAGATAATCCTTATGATGCCTGAAAAGGCTAGCCCAAAAAAACTGAGGCTAGGCAGGAGTAAGGGAATAAAGGTCGGTATTTATTCAAAGGGCCTTCAAAGGTACATTTAGGGCAGACAAAGCCCCCTCCTTGGGGCTTCACCCAAAATGGACGACGAGTCATGAGTTCTCCACACTTTTATAGGTTTGGTCCATTTGCATATCAGCATAGATTTGCCAATTAAAACTTTGCAATTTCCCCCTAGCTCGCTTCCCCCTCCCCTCACCCCCCCCTTTAGAAGCGTGGGTCTGGGCAGCCTGAATGACCTTGGTAAGTACAGAGTGGCACTGTTATGTCTATAGAGAACAGCAACCAACGAGATATAAAGCATACACACCAGATAACGCAGGATTTGAAAAATACAAGGCAACATTTATTGCTCTTTCATGATCAATTTCCAAATTTCTTTTTGAGAATAAAATAGAGATATGATCTTCCAGGACTGATCTAATTCGCTTCATCTATCCACTTCATAGAGAAGAGAACTTAAGAAAATTCAACTTTTTTTCTTTTTCACAAGTACTGTGATTTCCACTATCTGGAAAGATGCATTAATCCCTCCTTCCTACGGCTGAGAATTGCTATTTACTTATTTAGATTATTCAGTTTGTGGGCCTGTTCTATCTAGTTTTGTTAATAAAAAAACCTGAAAATAACTCCCAAGCATAGATATCCGCATGGAATTATTATAATATTGTGACTTTGGTCACCCTTTAACCTTGTATCCTTTTCCCTTTTGTAGTTTATGAGTTGCACATGAAAAAGAGAATCTTGAAATTCTGCATCAGTAGCAAGTTTTCAAATGTGAGGTCCCTCCTCTCACAACTCCCCAGGAAAACAAGAAAAAAATCCCATAAAACCAAATATTTTCCCATTTCATTATGGCAAATTTAGTCATCTTCTTTTGTTTTTAAGTTGTGCCATAGAATAAACAAAGAGGTTACCACGTCTAGCCTGCTGATCCAATTTTTTGGTGCCCCCAAATAGTGGCTACGATTAGCTTTTTTCATCATTTCCGAGTTTGTTCAGAATTATACCAATTTCAATTATAAAATTTCTAAAATATGCAGCTTTAGAGATTTCGAGTTCTGGTTCAACCTAATCTCTAGCAAAAATGGAATTTTTGGACATTGGTTTCTCCAATGTCTCCAATTACTCCAGTGCCTAATCAGTTGTAAATGCCATGTTTTGTGTCTTACACTTCACTGTTATACTAGCCCTTGGAAAAAACGACAGGATTTAATTTCCCTCCAATGTGTCACAGTGAAAACAAAATCAGCTGTTTAAGATAGGAATTAGGGAAGATTGATGCCAAGAATAAAACAAGATTAGGGATTATTAATCAGTGGTTTTTATAGCCCTGTTTCATGATGCTTTCAAGAACCAACGGGAAGTGATCTTCAGATGTCAGAATTAATAGCTATAACATGCTCTGTAAGAAAAGAATTTAAAAAGTCACTTGGGCCACTGCAGTGCCGTATAGCACAGACAGGTTTGAACAGTGTTATCTTGCGTTAGTGTGAGTAGTAGACATGCAGATATGTCAGTGATGGTAAGGAATTCTAACTACAGGCTCATGAATTTGGTCTGAAAATCTGCTTCCAGGTGTGGCTATGTTCAGCTTGCATGCTTTACAACACACAGATACAGTCTGAGCTGCCTCAGAACATTTTTCACAGAAAGGAGAGTGAGTTGGTTCTTCCCTTTTCTTTGGATTTATTTGTTTATTAGTGAATATGATACTGTCTTTAATTAAATCTGAATTTTTCATCACTAGAACTCACATATAGGTATGAATAGGAACTCAGAAGATCAACAAGTAGAATGTGTCCTTAATCCATTGAACTCAGTGGAATAAAGAATTTGGCCCAAACCTTTCATTCTAGTTCATCTTTATACAGCTTGGTGGGTCATCCTTTCCCTGGATGAGACCCACAGAGCCTTCTCCAGACATCTATCAAGGTCTTTTCTGGGGTCTGTAAAAGTGATAGCCAAGATCAATGCCTCTTGTCACGGTAGTTCATCCTGTGTTTCCTCTTGTGTTTCCTTTTGTGTGTGTCCTCGCTGTCCTCTCTGTTACAATTTTCATTACAAAAGGCATAAAAGAAGTCAACAGTCACCTTGTGAAAAGGTCATGCTTGTCCTGAGGACCTTTTTCTAAAGATTCCAAAGTTCTGTAGGCTTCTGTGGTGAGGTATGAAAATCAACAGCCTTGAAGATAAAAACAATACTTTCCCAGCCCTCAGATTAAGTGAAAATAGACACTTGACAAACTTTTAAAATTCAAAAGTGACTATAAGAAAAACTGTTATGTGAAATAGGGTTTGTCCTTCTGTTCTTTATTTTTATGTCATACCTTTCTGAATATGCTGCACCCACTAAGCCATGTGAATAATATAATTATGATTAGCCCTCCCAATAGCCCTGTCTGAAGTGAAGGTTTATGTAGACAGTGTGTGATAACCATTTATTATTTTTCTGTAGTCCACTTAGCTGTGAATTTTTATGGGAAGTATTTAAACAAGTGTTCCACTTGGTAGAGCTGACTGTCTGAATAAAACCCAAAACACAGAGGAAGCTCAGAGGGATTTATTAGAACAAAAATTTTAACCATTGTACCACAAACACATCAGTTTTTATACTCTTGTACAGCATTTTTTCTTTCATCAAGATCAGACTGTACAAACTGTAATACAGACATGAGTTCATAGGTAATCTAAGGCAATGATACAAAAATATATACCTAAAACCACATTAATAAAATATAAAATTAGCAATCAATATTTCCTTCCTTCTCTGGAGATGGGTTTTGTATCTTCCCCTTTTTCTGTTTCCTTTAGGTCTAAAGGTCTCTGAGGGAGAGATTTTTCCCACTGTATCTATAAAATAATTGCAGTCAAGCACAAGTTTAGTTCCCTTTGGGATGATTTGGTGTTGGTTGGAAATATTTGTATTGACTTTTTTTTTTCTTTGGTCATCATTTTCTTTTTATAAAGTTAAGATTTTTATGCCTTTTTTTTTTGTGGTCTGTAAACATTACAGGTACAGTTTTAACACTGATCATTTTTTGTTTGCATTTTATTTGTATTGAAGGAAAATATTTTCTAACTCTCTATTTCATCACAAGTCTTAAGAACAGAAATGAGAAATTTCTTTCATTTACTCAAATAAAGTAAATTGAAATTTAAAATAAGGTATGTAATTCCTCTAGTACAGCACAAAAAAAAAGAACAATTAGAAAAATATATTCCTTCTCAAATATGAATAGCTAAGAAAAGAGGCTTTCTCCTTCATCTCTGTCCGTTTTAGCAGAGATAACAGGGAAACTTTTTGCTTTAGTTTGAAAAATTCTGATTCTTTTTCTTTTCATTCAGAAGCAGATTGAAAAAAAACCTAATTTCATGTGACACAATATTTCAGAAAATCTTTTGGGGCTAATCAAAACATTCGTGTTTTGATTATGTTCTCCTAAGACATTTTGAAATGAAAAATCAAAACATTTCTCTAAAAACAGCAAAGTGGGACTTTGCAGCACTTCAGAAGCCTATCATTACTGGTTTTGATTCTCAAATTAATTTCACCAACCCACAGGCACAAGAACTGCTGAACTGGTGCACAATGGTGCCCACAGGAGGGAGCAGTGTGTGTAACAATAGTTTTCATTACATTTCTCCTATCATTTCATTCACATTCAGTAGCATATTTTCTAAGAAGATATTTCGAAGAACAGATTTAACTTTAAAGATTTTAAATCAGATATAGATTTAGTGTAGATCAGTATGAGGCAAATATTTAAGCATGTACTTCCCCTCCTTTGACCTCAGGAATGCATAAATAGGTGTTTCAATGCTTTGCTGAGTAGGGATACACTTTAATTCGTCACTGGCATGTTGCAGGGCTGAGGCCCCAAGCTTTTACTAAGGGATGCACAGATATGAAATGAAAGAGTGTCAACCATCATGAAAGGCTTGGATTTTTCATTTCATTGCTAACACATGAAAAAACATGCTTTAGGAAGATCTATATCAGGTTAACTACTTCAATGGTGAGATGATACTGATGTAGCACTATCTAGTCTCATCAGTTACAGAAGGCCTGAATTGATTTATAATACACTGCATGAATTCTTTTACAAACCATCAGATATCTGACAGGGATTTAAAAACTGGGTCAGTTCCAAAAGAAAAGAGGAGAAAAAAAGAAAAAAAATAGATTCAAAAGAAAAAGGGAATAATGTTAAAAAAGAGTAGGTCATATGTTTAACAACAGACATTTTCTAGGCAAATTCTTATGATCAGCTTAGACATAGCTTTTTTTTTTCTTTTTTTTTATGTGAATGCCTTTGCTTATACAAAGGGGAGACAAGGTTTCTTTAAAAGAAAAAAGCAACATGAATCCATCAAGTAAGACATTATGACAGTGTTACTACATGCTGGCCTTATTCCAATACTCTTCTCCAAAAATCCAATTCTGGTCACTTAAACTGATAGGCTAGTGGGTTAGATGGACCTTTAAACAAACTTGATATGGCCAGTTTCATATCTTATTGAATAAGACATAGAGGACAGGAGAGATCTGACATATTTCATTAACGAGACTGTCCTTTAACCTTACTTTCCTGTTAGATCCATTTTGAAAGTTGGCGTTTTTTTACTTCTTCCTTTTTTTCTTTTCTTTTTCTTTTTNTTTTTTTTTTTTTTTTTTTTTTTTTTTTTTTTTTTTTTGAATGAAAATTTGTATTTTCCTAGTGTACATGTAAAAAGAGGCTGCAACTCTTAGGTGAAGGCTCTGCCAGTGTGTCCTTTCTATGTCCCTTGTCCTGCACCACCACTGAGTCCCATCCTGCCAATGTGATTCAACCAGCCTGGAGGGTAGATGCTGAAGGGCTTCTGTACAGCCCTGTAGTTGTGTAACCACTAAGGTAAGTCTACAGAGACTGGAGAGAGACTACAGAGATAACTGAAAAGTCCAGCAAATACTATTGGATTTTTTTATGCATTGTTTAGAGCTCAACTCACTCTGCTCCTTTTAATTTCAGTTCCTTTCCATTAAATTTTTTCAGGTGCACACTATGTCACAAACATACCTACAGGATCAAAGAACTCACTGTACTGAACCAGACAGTCCCTTTTCCAGCTTCTAGACAGAGCTGGCCAGCAAGATTCAGAGAAGGCTTTACGCAACTTACATTTTACAAAACAGGATAATCTGGTTCACATTTGTATCACACTCTAATAATATCTGGTTGTTTTAAACATTAGCTAACAAGATTCAACATAATTCTTTGTCCTGGTTATTCTTGTCCTCCAAATATATCTCCAAACTATTTTTGAGACTTGTGAAATTCTTTGTCTCAAAAGATTATTTTGACAATGACCACATAGTCTGTACCCGTGAGAAAAATATTTCCTACATCAATTTTGAATTTTCCTTGGGTAGATTTATCTCTTTACCACATCTCTATTCTTACAAGCTCTTCTGTCTTCAGTGTCTGCTTCTTTCCATCAGCAAAGACTATGAAGCCATGAGAACATCTGTAAACCAGGACAGAGGGGATTAGCCCAGTACTTGTCTCCAGTAACAGACAACACAGACAATGAGACACAACAAACAACGAGAAATTTCTTCAGCCTTTACAAGCCTGTAGAATTCTTCTCATGGCAGCCTCTTTTCTGTTTTGTTTTGAGGTTTGGTTTGGTTGCTTGTTTTGTTTTGGTTTTGGTTTTGTTGTTTTTTTTTTCCTGAGGATTTTCGTTCATGTATTTGGTGCTTTCATTTTTAAATCAATACATATTTTATCATGGACAATATTCTGAGTTTCACAAGTTACATGAAAAGTTACATGAAGTACCACTTTGTCTTGATTTTCCAGACACACCACCTGCTAGTTTCATTTAAATTTCCCTAGTCCTTGTATTGGAAAAGACAGTAAATAATGATTCCCCTTTGGCTTGTTCCTTGACTTTCATCATTTTATAGACTTCTGGTGTGTCTCCCTTGGTGCCAGTTAAAGGCTTGTGCTGACCTGTAAGGCAGAAGTGCTCATGCCCAACCAGCTAAACACAACTGCCTGGACCATTCAAGCTCCCACCCAGGATGGCACAGGGCCACCTGAAAATCAGGACAAAACAAGATAAATTAATATGTGCCTTCTTTGTGCCAGTTGACTGTGCCAAGGCTCAGGATATATTTACTGCTCTAGAGCACTGTGCCCTGCACTCAAAGCTAAATGGGTGTCTCCTCTTCCACTGGAGGCATAACCCAAAAGCAATTTCTCTGAGGTAAGGACAAACCCTACAATCAAGGTTCATGTCATTATTTTTGATGATTCTTTTTTCTAGAGAAAGAGAAAAAAAGTTCTTTTGTCTGAGCATTTTTTAAACTGCCATATGCCTCTGATAAATGGAAAACACAACCAGCGGAAAAGAAAAATAAGTCTGGTTTTTAATACTCTGGACAATATGGCCTAATGAACAAAAATGCAGGACAAAGAACTAAATTGTGCTCCTGACTTACAGACTAATCAAATTTGGGTTACCCTGTATCTCACTTTCCTGTCTGTAATGTGGCACTCCCTCTTCAAAAGACACACATTTTCTCCACAGATTTTTTATACTTTATTTCAGTAACATTCAAAGTTTGCAGGTGTAATTGGTCCCTACAAGTGGACATGCTGACTGACTTTTATTGCCAATATTTAACCTATTTCCTCCTCTGCTTCATAGTAAAAATTGAATTCTGGGGCCAGGATAACAACAATGAAGCAAATGCAAAGAGAATAAAAATCCCTAGAAGATTTTCCTTTTTTTTTTTAAATTAAAAGTGAAATTCAATATAAGTTATATTTTGCTTAAAAACAAAAGTACGTGTGATTTAATGTCAATCATTTTATACTGTTTTCTTTATCTTTTAAAAGGCATTTCAGTCTTTTTAAGCCAAAAATAATGTTTTAATACTAAAGAATTGACGGATTTTCTCTAAGGTGTGTTGAAAGTAACATTCTCATGTTTCCATGATAAAATGTGTAACTTAATATTAGATACTTTAAAATGTCAAAATGAAATTATTCAGCATTTCCATTTCCCTCCCTCTTTATTTCCAATTTGGAATTATTATGATTACATTCATTTCCACCTAATCTCACTCCAAAACCTTCTTACTGTTAAATTTTCTGTTTCTCAAATGCTTCCTGATTGCACTGGGTAGAATGGGTTGATCCAGCCTAGCCATTAGTCTCTGCATTGAGCATTGATCCTGGTACTTTCAAGGACTCATATTGTTAATCCATCACACCAGTAGGGCAGTTTCGGTGCCATACTGCATGGAGAGCTTGAAACATCAAAAAACCCAAGAAACTCTCTGACTTTAATTTTTATCAGCTTTCATTTCCACAGACACCAAAAGTCTCCTATTCTATCACTGTTTTAGTGAATGAGCGGTTAGCTTCTTCAGTTGAGAAATCCAATTTAAAACTCATCAGGGAATATTGTTATCCTATAAACCATACACAAGGGAGAAAACAAGCATGAAAAAACTGCTCACCCAGTGTTTAAAGTGAGTGGGTTATTCTGCAAGTTATCCATTCACGGATCAATTTAGTGGGAGTTGTGGCTAAATCAAGACAGAAAGAGAAGCACACAATGGTTCTAAACCACCACCATCTGCATAGTAATGTTTCTGAAACAACTACTTCATAAGCCTTTTCCAGCAGCTGGACAAAATCCATAGAAGTCATTTCTCAAGAGATTTGTTCCAGAAATACTGCTTTTAATATGTATCATGCCAGTTACTACTTTCTGACCTTGCATATTTTGGGATCTCTGGATTATCCTATAACATAAAATAAATATTTTCCCCACTAAAGTTGCTGTTTGTTTTAGATTTTGAGCTTTATTTCAAAAATTGTGCAGTAAGTGATTTTTCTGTCCTATTTTAATTTAACAACCTCTATTTTCCTGGTGTATAGCTTGTAATGCAACTCCATCCACTTTCTGTTGGTTCAGGTAAATTCCTACTTTTCTCTGTCCTTAGTAAGGTCATTCAGGTCTTTTGCATTCCAAGGCAGTCTTATGCTGTTCATTTAAAAGGTTATTAAATCTTATGATTTCTCCTTTTCTTTTTCTTCAATGACTTTTACAATTACTGCCATCTCAAGTTCCTTTACTTGTTGTAACAACTTTATCAGAACTTACTGTTCTTTCCAGTAGCTAAGTGGTTTACTTTAGGTTCAATTCTTCCCCTGACTCTTTATTCCAGAGCATCAAAATTCTCAAAGAAAATCTCCTTCAATTTTCCTTTTTGAAGGTTAAGCACTTTTCTCTTTCCTTCTTCTTTGTTTAATGCAAAGACATGGTACACCTTTGTTCTAACTCAAGTTTCTCAAAAAAAAGAATGGGCAGCTTAAATTGTCTTTTTCTTTTTTTCTCAATATTTTATGCTGCTATCCTGAAATACACAAGGGGTTTCATTTTCCTCCTTATAGCAATATTTATACCAATATTCCTCAGTGGAATACTGTCCAGAGTGACCTCCCCTGCTCTTCAGTGGACTGGTGCATCTCTGTGATGGTCTGAGGCTGAGGCTGGAGGACTCTGTTTTGGCACCACATGCAGACAGCTGCTCTCTGGCTAAACCTTCACAACATCTCAGATAACTAACATATGGTCTAATCCAAGTTTTTATCCATCAGTTTTTGATAAAAAAATTCATCTAATGGTATTGCTTTGCCTTGGTCTTTCCATCTTGAACTTGCCACTGAAACAATTTCTACTTTGGCCATGGACACACCTTTTACTAAATCCCTCTACCATCTGCCTCTTCTCTGCCATGTCAAATCAAAGTTACATTGCAAAGCCGTGACAGAAAACTATTTCCTGTGTCATATTTAAACCTCTACCTCATTTTTCTAACTTTCTCTCTCTATAAGCAAGCAATTTTTATTTTCTTCATTCTGCTCCTCAAGTGCTATCATACCTTGAGAACGGTTTATCATATGTCTTCCTTGTCTTCCTTCCCATCCTCCTTAAGAATCTCTTATGATACAACTCTTGATGGTGGTTATGCCTCTAGGACACAGATACCAGACTTCTACATGCTCCACAATATTTTATTCCCTTTCCCGCTGCATGAATTTTCCTACAAATAGATGGAATCACTTTGGAGCATTGTCATGGAGTTCCCAGTCCCAAAAAAAAACCCTTTAGGGATTATCTAAAACAAGACAAATGTTATCTCAGTGCAGTTTATCTTTTCTCTTGTTGAATCTCTACTCCTTGAGTAATTAAGGAAACACAGTTCTTGTTCTTTCTTAAATGTTTATGTAAATTATATTTTATGAACAACTATGTGTAGAAACTCATGTATACTCAGAGATTATGTAAAATGTTATGTGGATTGGTCTGCCAGGAAGAGACAGGTTCATGAATGTGTGTGTAGCATGTATTGGTTCATAACATGCAAAGCTTTGATACAAGCATATTTAACTCAACTGGATATGACATCCTTTTTACAAAACATGTATCAGACAATTACCAGTTTAGATGACAGGAATTAAGTGATAAGTCATCTTCCTAATTAAATCAGTAATCAAGAATATGGGGTTGAAGAATTTACAGTAAACTGAAATGTGATTGGAAGAGTCAGCATTGTGCTTTTGCAGCCAAGAAACTCAACAGCACTGTGGGCATCACCATAGTAGAATTATAGATGGGTTTGAGTTGGAAGGGACCTTAAAGATCATCAGTTTCAAATTTCCCTGCCACAGGAAGGGATGCCACTCACTAGATCAGGTTGCACAGTACCCCATCTGACCTGACCTCCAGGGATGGGTAATTCACAACTTCTCTCAGCAAGCTGTTCCCATGCCTCATTACTCAATTCTTTGGGTAAAGAATTTCTTGATAACATCTAATCTAAATCTGTCCTCTTTCAGTTTAAAAACATTCCCCCTTGTCCTATTTTTATCTCTTGGTGTAAAAAGTCACTCTCCCTCTTTCTCATAATCCTCTTTAATACTGGCAGGCTTCAACTAAGTCTCCTTGGAGTCTTTTCTCCATGCGGAACAACCACAACTCTCTCAATCTGCCTTCACAAAAAGGGTGATCCAGCCCTTTGATCATCTTTGTGGTCACCTCAGGACTTCTTCAAACAGATCCATATCCTTCTTTTATTGGGGGCCCCAGAGCTGTATGCAGCACTCCAGGTGGGTTCTTGTGAGGGCAGAGTAGACAGGGAGAATCATCTCCATCAACCTCCTGGCCATTAGCATGATCGTAGTCAGCAGGTCAGGGCAAGTGATTATTCCCATCTCTTTAGCATTTCTGAATCATGTTTGGAGTACTGTGCCCAATTTTTAAGTCACTGGTATTCCATAAAAAAATATAAATTTCATGCATTTGCCCAATGGAGGATAAATCTAATGGGTAGAGCATGAAATGCTCAGGAAGAGACTTGAGGATCTGGACTTGTTCAGATTGAAGAGGAGAAGGTTGGGTAGGTACCTAACTGCTGTCTTCAAGTACCTCATGGAGGAGTTATAAGATAGCCAGACTCTTCCAAGAGATGCCCAGTGAAAAAGGAAGAGGCAGGAATTCAAAGCTGCAGCAAAGGAAATATCAGCTAGGAATAAAGAAAATACAACTCACAATGAAATTTGTCAAACATTGGAACAGGTTGTCCAGAGAGGCTGTGGGATTTCCTTTTGGGGATTTCCAGAGCTCTGATTGAGAAGCTGGAAAGCATTCAGATAGAAAATCAAAATCAGAGCTAATTATAACTTTGTATTGTTTGATTTATCAAATGCAATAACTTGCTAGTTACACCTGGTAGTTTAGTATAAGAAAATTAATTTGCTTTTACCTTCTGTCTCTCTATCTCATAATGAGGGAGTGAATTCATGTTGATCACAATGATATCTCAATACTCCAGGATTGGTGATATTAAACATACCTACTGTTCCCACAAAGTGATCAGGAGGCTCAAGGAGTAGCAGCAACCCTCTCCACAAAGTTGTGGGGGAAAGGAATTTTTCAGACATAGTGGTGGTGAGTCATCCCTAAGGGCAGGCTCTGGCTCTCTATCCTTGCCTCACAGCAGCATAGTAGGGAAAATACCTGTATCACAAGGGACTCCTCAGAAAATCACAATTGTGTTTTATTATTCACAGAATAAGGAACTTGTGAATCTTGGCCCATAAAGGGGCCTCTTTTGTGCTACAGCAGTAAAAATTGCAATAAAAAGAAGATTGCTCTACATCAAAAAGAAAAGAACATTTGTTGAATAAGCTGCTCTACCAACATAAATAATGATATCATGGTCTAGCTCTTTGTGTCTCTGCTCATTTTTAATTACCTTTGTCTAGTTTCCTTCTTAGGTATTAGAAACAGAGTATTTTTTTCTCTCTATGTATCCCTTTCAGCTGTTGCTGTCTTTCTTTCTTTTTTTTTTTTAATTTTTAAAAAATATGTTTTGATTTGCTTTATAATTTCAGGTGTCAGTAAACTCCAGTGTAAATTTTATGTGTCTGATGGAAAGAGCAGACAAGATTCTGCTTGTACTCTGCAGGAAAGCAATCCTCCTGAAAAATGTCCTCTTTCATTTATTTTCCACTGTATTTAGTAGCTTTCTTGGATTAAAAGTGATGATTCAGGAAAGATCTCAGTTGTTATCAGCTCATCAAAGATGCCAGTGTTGGAAACATAAGATAGTTCCACCTTGCAGGATTCTGTACAAAGCTACACATATTCATGTGCAAGCACAGAGTCAGATACTTTCAGTCACAGGCAGTTTTGAAAATTGAGAATGTATTAAATCTAAAGAAGCCTCTTTGCTTCTCAAAATAGAAAGAGAGAAATGGAAGGGACAGCCTTGCTGCCCTTGCCCTGACAATGCCATGTTCTTCACTTTCCTAAGAATATCTTGCAGTCAGGTTCCTGAATGTGAGCCAATTTTTTCTGAAAACACCTTTCTAATACTGTGACAAAATTCTGTCCCCGAGCTAATCTGGGTAGCTGACTGTCATATGTGCAAAACAACATACACTCACTGTAGGGGATTTTTCTTTCAGCAAGCCAAAGATAAATGATCCTTACATCCGTTAACCTAGAAACAAGTACCCTATCCCTTCACTTCCTAGTACCAGAATAATAATCACTTGACACCAGATAATGAACAAAACCTACAAAATGTCTCTTACTGCAGAGTCACAGAACTCAGAAAAATTATTCCTTCTAGCTAAAAGGCCAGTAATTCCCATCTGTTTTTTCCATTGAGTTTTAGAAAAGAAATGTGAGAGTCCCATACATTTTCTTCTCGTTTCCACACATAGACCCCATGAAAAATTGAATAATGTCTGTAGCAAACACCCAGCCTCCCCCCACCCAGTTCTGTATGATTTGTTGGTCTATGGAAATTAATTGCAAAATATCTTGACTTCTTCCTGCAGGGAGGCACAAATCAAGCTTCCATCATGTCAGAAAAAATGTAATGCTTTAAAAAAAATTGTGAGGTTTGAGCCATATGACTTTAACCAATTATTCAGACTGATTCTTTCCTTACCAATGCTTTTATAAAATCAGAATAAATCCTTAGGCTTCCTTGTTTATTCTTGAGTTTTACTCTAACTTCAAAAAGAGCAGAACCTTGGTGAGAAGCTGATATCCTTCTGGCATGACACCATTTAACCAGTTGATTGCAGTAGAGCTACATCTGGTGAATATGAGCTTCACAACAGACTCAAGTCCAAACTGTTGATTAGGGAATCAAAACTAAAAAAGACGACTTTTACACTGCTAGGCTCTTAAGATCCCTTCTTTCTGAATTAGATCTCAGAAATATTAAATGCTTTAGAAAATTTGAATAAAACTTAAATATATTTACTCTAGCATTATCAATATTTCATCTATACTACTAACTAACAGGAATAACTAGGTTTTTTTTGTTTTTTATTTAATTTGAGATAATTATGAGTTTAAATCCTCACATAAAAAAGAAAGGTTTCTGTTAAACCCCAAAATCTTTCAAGTGATGAGTATGGGCATAATGTTTTATATTACATTTCTGTGTTCAGCCATGCCACAGATGGGACTAATTTGAAGTTTTAAAAGGTACGTGATCTTGGCTGTCTTTGTATTTTGTTTTATGTTCTTTTTGGAGTATATTTGGGGGAGAGGTAGACTACAGGATTAACTTTCAGGAGACTGAGGATAAGATATCTCTGTGAGAATAAATCCGTGATTTGCAAGCAAGACACGATGTAATATTTTGTAAACTAAAATATCTAGGGAGAGAATTACATGCATTTAGGGTGCTGACTTGTTGAGTGCTGGGAGAGCCAAACTGCTGTCTTTGAGAGCCAATTTACTATAGTGCTGTACAATATTTACTAGCTTGTGGCAATACATTTCTTTCAGTCCAGGAAGAGCCCTGTAGCAGGCAAATGCCTTTGTCTAGGCAGGGTGGAGCACTGGCTGGGAGCTGGCATCAGAACAAGCACACCAACCAAATGCTTTAGTCTCCTAGAAACTAGGGGTACAAAGGACTTTTCTCATTTAGGGTAGGGTGGTAAGAAAGGTTGATAAATAGTCTGAAGTAATGCAAGAGAAGGCTCAGGCAATCTGTTGCCCAGAGATTAAGTCAAGACAGCCTATTTAGTCAGGGAACATTCCATGTTGCCCTTTTGACCATCAGGCAGCCTGCATGACTGTTCCCTCACAAACACTCTTAAACCACAATTCGTGCCAGGAGTTCTAACTCATTTTCAGATCAAAATCTTCCCCTATCTTCCCTGTCCAGAAAAACTCTGAATGACCAGCCTTCCTCAAACAATGCCATAAACTGCCCTATTCACTTCCAAGGCACCTAATTGGGAGACTGATGCCTGCTACTCTCTGGCTCAGCTGCATTGCCCATGAACACAAGGCTCAGTTCTTTTTTCTGCTCCTCTCTAGTGTGAAGGCACTGAAGTAGAACATGTTGGCATCCACCCTGGTACAGCTATTTGTCACCTGAACTATGTCCTGTACGTTTGCCCTTCAGAAATAGCCTAAAAGAAAGCTGCTGAAATCTCTGAGGAAGGAGTATACCCAGCCAGATATAATTCGAAGATTGGTGGGTAAGAGTGCAGAGAGCCATGAAACATCTACCTGAGAATTTTTGCTCCATCCAGTCTATTTTTGTCAAAGATGTCTCTAGGTGGCCATCCTTAAATTTAGGAATGCAACACACAAGTTCAATTTCAATTGCCTATGGACTCACCAGATAACCCCTAACACCAGTCTTGTGCCAGAGGTCATCTAGATTCATTGCGAGGAGTGGGATGGAGAGGGGCAAGCAGAAGTGATCAAGGGTTCTTCTGAGCTGTCAGGGACTTTTTGTGCTTCTGGTGACCCCAACAAGTTTACTGCATGCAACAGGGCACAGGCTTACAACCTTTAGTTCTCAGTGTTAGCGGTTCAGTCTAAGGCACACAGGAGGAAAAGGTGTATGAGTTCAAACACAAGGCTGTATTGTAGCCAGTGGCAAAACTCTCAAAGAGAACAACTAAGTGGAAATAGAGAATGGACAAAAGGCACATGGAGAGAGCAGACAAAGGAGGGAAAAATGTGTGTTGGTAAGAAAGAAGAGACTCTTGAGAGAACAAAGAGCAAAAATGTAAGGTGGGTTTTTTAATATATAATGTAGAAGAATAGAAGCAAAAATAGAAACTTTCATTAATATTCTTTTGGTTAGAAGCAAAAAAAGAAACTTTCATTAATATCCTTTTGATTAGTTGAGCCAGACAACATGCAAAGTCATGAAGCAGGGCAAATAGAGAAATAAACTAATTACATTTCTAACAGAGGAAGTAAACAAGAGAGTATTCTTCTATGCAGAAGAAAAAGTATGGATGTTCAATTTCAGGGAAACAAGCTGTGCACTGTTGACACTGTTGGGTAAAAGTGAAAAGGACAGAATTGTGAAAGGAAGGGGCAGGTGAGTGAAATTGGAAGGCGTTCAAAGTAAAATTCACATTTGCCTCAGGGAATGTTGTGTATGTGTATGCTACCTACCCAGTAAATATACTGTAAAGGAAAATGTATGCCAATGTGAGTGAAAAATGCTGTGTACAAAGTAATTAAGGTTATAAAGGGATCAAATGTGAGAGGTAAATAGGGATTATGGAAGGAAGAGATGAGAAAGTATAGAGAAAAGAGTAACACGTGAGGAGACAAGAGAAGCAATAGAAATGCATTAGGGCAGGAAGGTCATTCAAGGAGATTAGAGAGTAGGATATTGTAAATGTAAGATATTATTAACCAAAAAATATATTTGGCAGTGACACAAAGTTAATTCCCTTACTCAGTTTGCACAAAGTAAAAATAAAGGACAAATGTTAAAAGCAGACATGAAATTTCCCCAGGGAAGAAAAAGAAATATTAGAAATAACACAGGAAATCTCAGTTATGCCAGAACAGGTAATCAAAAATAATGGTCAAAACCATATACACCAAGAATATATATATATATATATAAAAAAAAAAAAACCTCAAACTACCTCTACTCAAACATACTTTACAACTTTCTTTGTAAGGGATAAAAAAGAAAAAGAAACAAGAGGTTAGAGGAGAGAAGAATAAAAATTTCAATTCACAGCTCTCTTTTAAACATATCATTGACAAGCTAAAAGCTGTACTTAAAATACCCAGCCCACCAGTTCTTCTCTCTTCTGATAAAATAAATGTCTTTGGAAAAGAACACAATAAAACCATCCCTCAAAGCCTGTATGTTTCACTCTCTTATAATTCATATACCCATTAAGGACATAACTGCTACCACTGAAGCCAATGGAAGCATGTAATACTGATTTCACTTTGCATTGACTCACGCCCCAGCTAACAAAAATTTGCATGTCTATACTGGAAAAATGTTCTGGGCCTTCACAGCCTTGTATGCTGAGAGTGTCTCCACCACCAGTTCACGCATGTTTGTCACTTCTTCATGTCTCAGACTTTGTAGGTGGAAAATGGGACATGCATTTGATGTCTCAAGGGTTTGAGATCAGCCAGTGAAAAGTTCTGGATTTTAGGCATATGAAGACTGCTCAAAAACGCTTCTTCTTGGGACATATAGAGGAAGAAATTGCTGCTAAGTACCTCGGCATTTCTCTGCTTTGTCTGCCCACCCTGTATAAAACTGCAGGGCAGAAGAGCAGTTGCGTCTGGGCTCCTGTGCTTTTCCAGTTACTCATGTTCCCTTGTGTGTACCAAAGTGCAGGTCAACAGGAGAGAAAAGTGCTACTTCTGTCCCCAGGCTGTTCCTTAAATTCCTGCTCTACAGCCAGACAAGCATAATGACATGCTGTGAGTTCCTCAGGGAAGATTGCAATCACTGTGTTTTCAAACAGTGCTGGGTGAAGGTATCCAAGAGTCATCAGTGTAGTAGTCTTAGAAGAATCACCCATGAGGAGTCACCTATTGACACTTCATCTGAGGTCCCTGGTTCTAAAACTACAGGATTTTTTTTACCCCTTTTTAAAATGTTCAGCAGCAGTAGGGCCTCTTCTAACAAAACTATAGCTGGCTCCTGCTCAAGTTGTTCTGGAATTAATTCAGACATTTTCTTGACTTCTAAATACATGTAGAGGTGCCAGCTTGCAGCAGCAAGGAAGGTTATTTTCCTCAGCCCAGCATGTTGCCCTGAGTTTTGCAGTTCTGGATGTTTTCATTCTTTGTAACTGTTTCTCACACATTCCCTGTAAACATGACCATGTTTTTGTAACAGTAGTTTGTTATTTACATTCCTTTCTCCTGGGCACAGAAGTTTGATGGACATTTCCTTTGACCAGTGTGATTGAGGGGTGGTGAGGTTGTCCCTCCAATCCACTGTGGTTTCTAAGACACATATATAATAAAGTCCGGCCCCACGTTGGACGCAATTGTTGGTTGCTCTCTTAGCAGGTGTCCGTCTCCTTCTTTTCTTGTCCTTACTGTGACATCAGCACACTGATACAGGCACCTAATGGTTACTCTTTTTTTTTTGTTTTTCCCGTTAAAAGCTCTTCAAGCCCATTTTCAAAGAATCATAGAATGATTTGGATTGGAAAGGACCTTAATGATCATCTACTTCCAACCCCTCTGCTATGAGCAGGGATGCCACCCACTAGACCAGGTTGCTCAAAACCCCGTCGAGCCTGGCCTTGAACTCCTCCAGTGACGGGGTAGATACAACTTCTCTGAACAACCTGCTCCAGTGCCTCAACACCCCTACAATGAAGAATTCCTTCCTAATGTTTAATCTAAATCTCCCCTCTTTCAGTTTAAAGCCGTTCCTCCTTGTGTCATCACTACATTCCCTTGTAAAAAGTCCCTCTCCAGCTCTCTTATAGGACCCTTTAGGTACTGGAAGGCTACTATAAGGTCTCCCCAGACCTTTCTCTCCCACAGGCTGAACAACCCCAACACTCTCAACATGTCTTTGTGGACATTATGAGGAGAGACACTTCAGACTTCTGATCATCTTGGTGACCCTCCTCTGGAATCACTCCAACAGATACATGTTTTTCCTGCTAGGGGGCCCAGAGATGGATCCTTATGAGAGACTTTAAACGCTAGGAAATAACTTGGTCACACAGTACTCTTCTATGACTTAGTTCCCTGGATAAGGTGCCAGGCATAATGTTGCAGAAGCACAGGATACAATTTTTGCTTGGTTTTATCTAAAATATAAATGGTGTGTCATATCTTGCTGGAAAGGAGAACATATATTTGGAAATGAAAATATATGTGGAACTGGGACATAGATAGCAGCAGGAATAATACTTCCTTGAGTATATAAACTTCAAATTTCTACTGAATCCAGAGGAATTGTTATATTCTGTCTTAGGAGTATCAAAAAGTATTCTCTGATCCATCTAAGAATTTAACTAGTGGAGTTTCTGTGGAAATTTTCAGAGGTGTGAATCCCAGCTGGTGGATTCACATTGGCTATACTGAAATTAGACTGATTTACACCAGATGAGAAAGATTAAACAGCAAATCAGGAAAGGAAACAGAATTCAGACTGCCTTGTATCGCATTCCCATATGTATCTGGAAGGCCTTTAACCTTCCCAAGTGCTCAGTTATATTGATTAGACCTTCTGGTGTATTTATTTAGTTAAGTATCCTATATTTGAGACTACATTTAGAGCTCCACTGTGTCAGTAGAGAAATTCCAACTTCAGAATAGGAAGGAGCTGTACAAATAAACCAGCCCTCAGTTCAATCAGAACAGTCAGAAGAAAGTGTCATTCCATAAATAAGTGACCTTTTCAGAGAAGTTAGCAAACAGACAAACATCCAAGCTTTTGTAACAGAGGCTTCACAGAAAGCACCTTTTGAAAGAAACTGAAGATGCAACTACAAGTGCTCAACACATTAAAACGCTAGTAGGTGGGAGAAAAAGAGTATTTGAGTTGCATCCAAAAAACAAGTGAAGAAGGTACACAAATTGATAGAACAAAGGGCCTCAGTGTAGAAGAGTATTATTGAACATACTATGCTGCTTGGGGGGAATCCAGATCAGCACCTGAGCAGCTGCATATTCTGGACAATCTGTCAATGATTAATGGAAGGAAGAGGGGAGGCGAGTTACAGTCATCTCTGCCCAGTGCTATGAATGCAAAACATAAATCAGGTTTTCATCGTCTTTTTTAAAGAGCCTCTGTGGAAAATACAGAGTAACTCTCAGGTGGCCGGCACCTAGGGCACTGTGGAAACTCACCTCCATTAAGCAGGCACATTGTTCTATTGGCTTTTCATGAGGAATTAATTATACACAAAAAGATATAATCACATGGCAGTGAACAAGAAGCTGAGGAACATTTTGGAAAATATGGCTGAAATATTAGAGCAAGTGAGTGAAGTAATTCATCAGCTCAGGAAGTCTGCATTTGCACAGGCATAAAGCAAGCTATTTAGGCATGTCCAGTGTAAGAGTCCATTCCTGACATTCAGTGTTTTTCTTGTTGATACAGAAGACATTCCTACAATGTATTTCTCTGACCTGTTCTAGTTGTCTACACCAGGGTAAGTCCAGCTGGACCTAGAAATGCCCATTTCTCTCCTTTGACCATGAAGTAGATTGGCAGTAAAACAACCCCAGTCATAGACGACTGTGCAAATGTCTTATTTAGTCAGATCACACACACACACAAAACTACCACCAGTAGGAAATGCTTGCATTGGGCATTAAATTTTTGATGTTAAGTTTTGGAATTGTGGTTAAATATATCTGGGATGGAAAAGGTTGGCTGAGTTTCTTCCCTTCTTGTGAAGCCTCTGTGGTTCCCTTTACACCAAGCTCTGGAGTGTGATCCAGGGATCCTCAAGCTATCAGCAGCCCATGTGTGTGAACATGTTCCCACAGCAAAGCTCTTTGCTTAACACTTCATCTTCAGAAGTGGTATAATCATATTGTCAGAGCCAAGGAACAACATGAGCAGGAAAATGCTGTTTTGATAGCTCAGCAGCATGCTTTCTGGAGTGCTGGATTCCAGGACATGAAGAACCTGAATTTCTCTGTACACAGGGGGCAAAATTCAATCTCATCCTTCATTTATTGCTGCAATGACCTCAATATGATCTCCAGTTCTTTATTTTCTTCACTAGGGTCTCATTCAACAAGGACTTTGGGAAAAGTATGGATTATATAGTATATTTTGTATTCTATTAGGGGTTGAAATTAGATAATCTTTACAGTCACTTCCAACCCAAGCCTGTCTATGATTTTAAGGGTTTTTCTTTACAACTGAGATATTTTAGCTGTACTTTTTAGTGACTGAAAATTGGAAAGGGAAAGAAAAGAAGTATGCCAAGACTAAGTTTAATTTATCAAACAGTTCAGCTAAAATGAATGTAAACACACATAAAATCTTAACCAAAAAAAAAGATCTGCATTAATTTAAGTTTTTAAAGTAGTTTTCTGTTCCTAAATTCACATTGCGTTTTGTAAATATTAAAAACAACCAAACAAGCTAAATATTTTAAAAAGTAAATATTTAATCTGAAGTAACATCTCTTTAAATTTTTAAAGTTTCATATTAATTTTTAGTTTTTAGTATTACTAATCCCAATAAATAATGAAAAATTAATGTGAAGATCTTCATATATTGAAGTTTCAGATAACAAGCATCATAAAGCAGTAGTGGAAAGTTTTGAATTTTTTTCTGTAACTTAGGCTAACACAAACACTTTAAATTTTCGTATGGTAGTCCAATATTCCATCTGTAGAGGTTCATGCACATCATCTGATTGAACAGTGTTTTTACAACATCACAGCAACCCTCATGTTGTCTGCACATACATTTTTAAGGATGTGTACTCTATATATATATATATATGCACATATATATATCTTAATGTTTAGATCTGTGACATCTTTACATTTGGGAACCCCAAAAGGATCATATAGGCTACAAAAAGTTATCTTCAGACTCAGTTTATAAACACCTAAATCTTGCCTTGCTCTTGGACTGAAATTTGGTGTTCACAAGCATTCTGAAGTGGATGGGTAGAGGCACCTTGGAATATTTTCTAAAAACTCAACACAGTGCTTGTGTTTAGAAGCTGCCTAAACTAGCAAAGAGAAAATTCCTGCATCTCTTGTCACTATGCTTTGGTTTTCTGATGATAAAGGTGAGCTCCTGTATATATCTAAAAATCTGCCTTGTTATGCCATACAAATATGACAGACAAAAATATGTCTAGGAATCACTTACCACTTTGGGTTTTAGTGACTGATCTTCTCAGATGTTGTATGATTTTACATTTTATCAGTGTCAGAAACATATGTCCTGTGCTGCAAGTACAAGATGGACACAGAAAAGGATCTGTCCATACTAACAGATGTCAATTGTGGTCATGAGTCTTCTTCAGGCACAATTAATCCCTAAGAGATGAAAAGAGATCATCTTTCTCATGCAAATGTTTGTTAGTTTACAGAGCAGAACAGTTGGAAGGCAGACCTAACGAAGCTATGCAGATGGCTACACAGCCATAAGATTAAGTTTAAATGCGAGAAAGGGCACAATTTGTCTTCTGATTTCCAAGCTTATAGGGTTCACTTGGTTTATATTGTCAAGCTATTCTGTACACCTGTGACCAGAGAAGTTTAATTTTCTTAAACAAAAAGAAAGCTGAGAATCATACTTAACCACATCATTTTGCAAGCTAGATATGGAACACATAATCCTTGCCTTCTAAGTATTTTCATAGGTTTTCATGGAATGGTCCTGATTCTTAACTCAATCTCTTGTAGCTTTTGACTTCAGTATTGACTGCAATTGAGTGAGATCACCTTATATCTGACCCCAAACCTCACCTTCTAAGCAAACTTTTTTGTTTAATCTGCCACACCAATTTTCTGACTGACCATTGCTAGTCTGATGTCATGTTCTTTAACTGTTCACATTCTTTCTCTTCAGAAAGAATTATTCATCATTTGGACACAGTCGAAAATCCATAGACACTTTTTAAAGACAGGAGATAGTTCATACCTTTGAAAGTAACCATCTCTGGAAATCATGCTTTCCTTTTCTGACCCTGCCTGCTGCTCTCCTGCAGAAAACGTTTTCAGCTTTCAGAGTCTTTTCCCTGAATATGGTGTTCATTCCTCATCAAATTACCCATTCATTGCTCCCCACAAGCATGTGGTCCCGTGTTGGTCTGGAACATATAGAGGGTTATTGAATTACATGGTTATTTGTGACCTGTAAAATTGATAGCAAGTTTATTATAGTGCAGCTGACTTGGTTTCAGATTTCAGATGTTATTAATCATAATAGAAAAGAGTGTAACAGCAGGAGCATGTCTGATGGAGGAGGCTTCAGACTGAGATTTGTCCTATATGTGGGTTGAAAAACAGTTAAAACTACCCATATTTGAAGAAGAAATCCTAACATGTGAGATCTCTAGTTCCTTACATTTTTTTTTCAGAATCTAAACCCATAAGGAGACTTATGCCCTTGGAAGTTTAACATTGTTTTTATCTGGGAAAAAAATTAAAATAAATGGAAAATGAAGCTCAAGATAGACAGACAAGCAAAAATCCTAGTTCAGGACTTCTTCATTCGCACTAATTGTTAAAATAGGTTTGCAAAATGGAAATTTATTAAATACTGAAGGATAGATTCTGATCAAACTTACCATGGGGTAAACTGGCATAGTGCCCATGCTGTGAGCAAACCTACATAAATGAAAACAGAATCAGGGTTTGTGTTATCAATTGCCTAGAGATGATTTATTTTCATCCCATTGGAAGTCATTAGTACAAACCTAACACTTGAGCAGGAAAAAGCCCAGACACACAAAGAGTGGTTAGTTCATCTTCTGATGCATTTACAGAAGTAGTTAGAAAAAAAAGATTTAAAATTATACTACAACAAGAAGTGCTTTTTCTTTTAAGTAAATATATATTCTATGACTTCTGGGAAAATCATCAGGCAGGAAGTATTTAAGGAGCTGTGGCTCACACTGGAGCCCCATTAATGCTATGCTGTGGGGCAACATCTGTGCTATCAGGGGCTATATGATCATTTTTGTTCAGGGCAGCTGACTCGAAGTGACCTTGTTTGAGCAGGGAAATTGGTTAACATGACCTCCAGACATCCTTGGTGCTGAGGTGAAACTTTTTGCTACAGAATGGTATTGAGGCGAGAAGTCAGGGAAAGTCTCACTAAAAACTTATGTAGGTAACCACAACTTCTGGTTACAACATTGAAGACTAAGATTTTTAAGAGACACAAGTTATGCTTCAAAGGCACAGGCTAGAAGAAAGCCAGAAAAGCTATCCCAGTTGGTAGATACCTTTAAAGCTGCATTGTTGACCCATGGTTTGAAATATGCAATGCTCACCATGTCACCTCCAGGAACTTTGCAGAGCCAAAATACAGGACACTCACTATTATGCTACTATGCCTTCATTTAGTCAGAGTCACCACAAGGGGCTTTTGCATACTCCAGATGTGACCTACCACATAAATAGTTTGGTCTGTTAAACTTTCGCTTAATTTCAAATTTGGGATTAGTCTTATCAAAGGGAGGAGGCATGTATGTATGTGAACATTTTTACAGAGTATTTACACTTTATTGAAGAGACATGAGCTCAGCAGTCTACCTGCAAACAATAATATTAGGCAAAATTTATGGGGTGAATCACTAAAAATTATTTGCTGAAGCCTCTTCAAGAGCTCAAAGGCAGTGTGGTGACACTACAAACACAGGAGTGAAGGAGAACATAACACAACCATTTATACTGTGTTTCTTTACTCTGTCAGATCCTCCAGTCAGATCCTCCAGACTGCAGAAGCTCAGAAACTGTCAATTTATTTTAGGAGTATGCAGGGATATTCAGCACTGATAGCAAATAATTTTGCATAAAGCTTAAAATTCTAGTACATACAGTAAAGCTAAATCCCCAGAGTAGCTCTCAGCTCTGAACAGTGCTGCTTAGGAAAAGAAGTGATTGTACATGCAAGAGAAAATCAGAAATAAAACCCATCTATGCTAGAAAATGGAATACCAAATGGGGAGATAAATAATATGCAGCTTCAAAGTAAGTCCTGCCACACAAATCCTATAATCACTGTGAGAAAAAGGGATTATGTAAATATATTTGGTGATTAGGAAAATTACATATTCAAAATTATTTAATTTCATTGTCCACTGAAAGTTACACAAATAAATACCTGCTGTACCTGCATTTTTCCCATCTGCCTTTCTGTAATTTCTGTCAGTTATTATCTACAAGCTAGACAATGTATGACCCGTGCTAGATTTTTTTTTAACAAATGTTTATCATGTACGTCCTGTGAATTATTTTAGAGCAAAAAGGAATGATGGCTGATGTAGGAACGAGAACTGAGAAATCTTGCCACTGCCTTCACCTTCTGGCTTGCAGAAAGACCACTAATTTTATGTCTCATCTTTGATCTATGCAAGATGTGCTGACTGCCCAGCCACAGGTCCCTTGGTCAAAATGTACTGCATGAGATGTGGAAGTAGGACACCAGGAAGGGATAGGACCAGAAGAAGAGAAGGAAAACTGTGAGGTACAGTAATGACAGTGGCTGACACATGCATAGAGAGGGAGCCAAAGCCAGAAGGTAAAAGGGAGACCCTTGGACCATCTCTTGATCCCAAGAAAAGGAACAGCAAGTCTACATATTGAAAGACAGTCAGCCTCTGGTGAAGCTATAGGGAGAGAAATAAGAAAGGAGGCCTGAAGATCTGGGATTGTGTAGGTCAGTGTAGGAAAGGTTCTTTTCTGTTAAGAAGGGAGGTAAAAATTTGAGAAAGTAGGATAACTATTTAAAGTAACTGTCCAGGTCAGATAACTCTGTTCAAATATGCGTGGGTTGAGTGGTGACCCAGGGATGAGAACAGTAACTTCCAGTACTCGTATGAAAATTATATGTGATCCTAAGATGAAAATAGTCCTCCCTGGGAAGACAGAAGACAAAGAAAAACCCCATCTGGAATCGATGAAGTAAAAGATTGTCTTAATTCACAATTGTGTTTTGCTTAAGAAGCAAAATAACTATTCCAAGATCTGCTAGAGTGAGTCAGAGGAGCTACCAAAGCAAGGCAAGGACAGCAAGACAGAGCTTGCAGCAAAAAGGACAGCAGGGAACTGTATGAGGCCAAGAGACAGGAGGTTGCTAGGTCCTCATCAAATGATGAGTTGCGGCCTTGCTCCCTGCAAAGGCTTAACAACCTCCAAGTGCAGCAGAAAAATGAGGAAAAGGAAAAGAAAGGAAAATATCAACCTGACATTAGGTAACATCCTTGGCTAGCGAATTGCAAGTGATGCCCTAAAATTTGAATCTGATCCTTGATGCTGCCAAAGAAGTTACAAAGAAGGTTAAATGTGGGTATGTGGGTCAGATATACCTACCTATGTCAGAACACCTGTCTTTACTGAAAATATCTTTACAACTTCTCCACAAGGCAGGAAAGCATCATCTTGTAGCAGCAGGAGAATGGAGAGACAGGCAAGCGGGGAGAGGTCATTAAAGTACAGGGAAATCAAACAATACTGCCTTGTCTTCAGAAAACACTCTGATCACTGAAAGACTCTTCATCTCCAGCCAAAACTCACATGAAAATAAATCACAGGAATAGACTAACAGAGAGGATATAGAACTTGTAGGAAATGAGACTGAGTTTTGATTCAGTCAGCCAGTACCTGTGGTATTTTACATTGCACCTAATCCAGTGGCTCTTCAGGTCATTGCCAAAGAGGCAGTCACCTTCTCCTCTCCTTTCTCCTCACTCCACCACATCAACTGGGCATTATGTCTCCTTTCACTTGTGAGGTCAAATAATCCCTTTGAGGATTTAGATAAACAAGGAGATTTCATGGAAATCTTTTGGGCTCATTTTTGTGTTAGTAGGTTAATTTTCTACAGATCAGCTGGACTGCAGTTGCAGCTCTAGTATGTGGGAAACAGTAGAGGTGCACAGCTGTGATTCAAAAGTAGAAGGAAACACCACTTTGGAGTGCATTGAAAGTCATGTCAGTTTGAAACATTCATCAGGTTACAGACCATGTCTCTCCTAGTTACTGTTTCTTTTCAGTAGGATGGAATTAGTATTTTCCCCCTTCTATATAAGAAAATGGGAAAAACACAAGCCAGTAATGATTATGGACCACTAAGCAGTGAGGACAAAATCAGGTAGAAAGCAGATGGCAAACACATGCCCTTCCTCAAGGCCCTTCAGTTTAGCAAAGCTCTTTTTCGACTTCTTGGATTTTTGATGGGTTATCAGCAGAACTTTCTTTTCTTTTTCCATAGAAGGAAATACAGAAAATAAGATTTCTCATCTGACAGCAGTAGTGCTATTTAGGCAAAGGTTAAAATACAGGAAGCAAACAAGGAATTATCCTGAATCAAGATGAAAATTCCAACACAGCACAAGAGGTCTAAGAGAAATTAAGTAAGAGAATTATGAGCTATTGAATCTCACTTGAGTTTACTGTCTACAAATGAGATGTTTATCAGCCAGATACCCTGAACTCAGGTGATGAAACCTGAGAGAAAGAAGGCTGTGTAGAGGCTCTGTCAAGGTTAAACACCTGCCTTGAGAAGAAAAGCTCGTCCTTCATTGCATAAACCTCAAGTTTAAAAGTCTACATATCCAAGTACAAATATTTAAGTTCAAACACTCAATTTTGTAATCAGTCACTACATATTTACCATGCATATTCTTAAATATATATAAAAAAAAGCCCTAGCACTATTGATGACTAGGTTTAATACAGAAGTTAGAAAAAAGTGAAATAAGAGTAAAGAAATCAAGTTTCTTCCACCTCCAGTGCCATCAGTGAATAACATTGGAGTCAATGTAATCTGATTATCTGACTCTTGCAAGAGTTTGACTTTCCCATCAGAGCTAAGACAGTAGTTGTTCTCACAGTGTTCAGGTCACTTTGCCTACAAGTATCCATCCAAAAACCTGCTACAATGATTATTCCTTAATTTATCATTTTCCCAGAGCACCGGCACATGAATCCCTTAGCTGAGGCATCATGCTGTCATTTGTCCATCTTTACTCCCAGTTCCCCAAATAGTCTTTGTTCCTCTCCTGATTTTTAGGACTTATTCAGAATTGAAAGTTTTGGAGACAACTGTGGCATCACACTTCAAAAGAATCATAGCATCCTTTGTCATCTGAAACTACTATGGCTTAGGAGAAACTTACCTTAAACACCTATAAACCCATTTCCTTCTTCTTTGGAAAATCTCTCTGTAAGACCTTACTTTGCTGTGGAGCCCACAAAATGTCAGTGGTATGCGGTATGCCACAATATTTTTTTCTGAATACTTTACTGTGTCCTGATCATTATGGAAAATATCACTTCTGTACTTCTTGGTGGTGGTTGCCATTTATGGGCACCTGCCCTTGTCTTATCCACAGACTTCAAGCACTGAGAATAAGGACTTTGTTCTTGTCCTCAGTTGCATCTTACCCTGGCCAATGGACATGGAAACACATAATAAACACAAAATTTGAGTCCCATTTCCTTCAAATAAAAATTTATAGATCCTGATTCATCAGTCATGTGTCTTATGTTAATAGAATATTGCACCATTATGTTGTATGGAAAGTTGGCATTTTGAATGGACCACCATCTGGAATTTCATTTTTATATATGGTCTATACTGATGTCTGAAGTTAATATTGTGCCTACATTTCCATTCCTAAAGCACATTACCACAAGCTTATAAATTTAACCTCTAAAAATGAAATAATGTGTTCTCAGACAGCTGTCAAATGGCTTTCAAAAACCTGAATATAAACAGTTGTTACATTTGAGGAGTAAAAATCTGTGTCTTATTCTTATAGGAATTTTGCAAATATTATAAAATATTTCTGATTACTTGAGAGGAGAAGAGAGACTTGAAAATTGGACAGTGAAGCATAACTTCCTGCCATGGCTTCATGTAATCCCAAGTAAACCTGTTCTAATTTCACTGTTTTCTAGAGTTTTAAAATGTCCTTTTCCTGTACAGTGCTCTTCATATTTAACCTGTAAAGAACCTGCCAAAGCTCCACTGTCACAAAACATGTGTGGAAATTGAGTAAAAATTTCCAATGAATTGTCAATGCCTGTGCAGTACCGGTATTTTGAATAGAACAAAAAATTAAAAGGAAGACTTTTTTAAGATATATACTTGTGTGGATAATGAAACTGAATTACCTACAGACATTATGTGTGCTTAGAAAGCTATTTACATACAAATCCACAAAACCTTAAGAGCATCAATGTAAAACAAAGAGATGCTATTTATACAACTTCCAAAATATATATTGATGCAATTAGAATTAAAGTGGAAGAGAATGTTTCTGTCAAAGAATAAAAGTTTCACCTTCAAATTTCTCCATTCTCTTAAAGTAAGACTCATATTTTATTCATTATTAAATAACTTGTAAAGATTTTGTAACTACTGTGGCAGCATATGTGACAAAAGCCACAGCCCCACAGGCTCAAGACTGGTGGGCACAGCCTGAGGTTGCCACCGTCTGTGTCAAACTCCCTTGTCAGGGTGAGCTTTTTGGTTCACCCTCAGCGTACCTTGCACCTTCGTTTACATGTTTCAGTTCATTGGTTAGTTGTTACATTACTTCATGTTCTGTATAAGGTTATGTTTTAGAAACTTCGTAGCTGTTCAGTTCTCTATTGGTTACATGCTAATCCCTGTACTCCAATTGGTTACTTTCCCCTGCTTGTATCCCTATAAATCCCCTGCTTTCCCTGTGTCTCTGCTCCTCGTTGCTGAAGCCATCAGCTCTCCCGGATCCCTGCACCACCTCTCCTGGACCCCAGACCCTCTCCTGCCTTCCCTGCAACCTCTCCCCGGGAAATAAAAGAGTTGGAAATCACACCAGGGCCCTTCTCTCGGGTCTTTGTCCTCGCCTGCGCCTGCACCATCAGCCTGGGGCTCTCTGTCACACAGAGGAGCCAGCACTAACGAGCTGCCGGAGGACACCCTGTGTTTGGGGAAACTGCAAGCCGCAGCCCCCAGGAAACCAGGGTCATTCCCAGAATAACGCTGAGTGGCCTCAAGCAGGTCCCTGGAGCCAGCGTTAAACTACTTTGCATCACAGCATATTTCATAGGTTTTTTTGTAATATTTAATCACATAATTTGTATAGTTCGTAGTTTATAACATTTTAAGGTCAGGAATAATCGATAGTGTGATTTAATCTGAATGCTGAATAACACATGATATGGAATTTCATCCAGTTGTTTCATACAGAATGTTATATTCACACAGGTGACTGTTATGGCACAAAAAAGTTTTAAAATTGCATCAGGTACAGTCACCCAAAGGTCAATTTTTAACGCTTGAAAAGTCCTAACATGCTGACAGCTAACTCAAAGAAATGGAAAATCACAATGCAACAGAAGCCAACAATATGCTTCAGCTGGCAAGACCAAAAAAGTTGAAAATATTGAAAGGGCTGATCGAGAGAGAGAGGAGACTATCAGGACTATCAGCCTAGATTCCCACTGAGATTTAATGGTGGTTCACAGAATTAAGACAAGTAAATGATCATGGGCATGGCATGTGCCTAAGGTGAAGAATGTCCTCTCTTTGTATAAATATGTTAATATAGATTGGAATAAGTCTTGCATTTCAATATAGCCCCCTAATGCCTGTGCACTTCTAACCAACAAGCTGGGAAACTATTCCCAGTCTAACTTTCAATTTAACCCACAGCAAATGTATATCTTGCACAATGATATTGCATAACACATAAACAACACTTGCACACTTGAAACAGCACCACTGCAATCCCATGTGTGCAGCTGAAACAAAGGCATTTTCAGCAAGTTCTGTAAATTAATGTAGCCCTAGTGCAGGTTAAATTAGTTGTATTTTGACTAGGTCATTAGGGCAAACAATCTTTTTCTTCTAAGAATGAACTTTTATACTCAGAAGAGATGCAACTTTCTTTATATGTTTTAAATATTGCATTATATGGGCTTGTCTTCACTGCATTAACAGCTTGAAGTATTAAGACCTTCTAGAGTTTTAAGCATGCTATAATAATAGAAGTGACCCACCAAGATTTAATAACTCTCAGTCTAGATGTCAGAAGGAAAATAGTAACTCCATGCTATCGGCACTTTTCCTATTCTTTATCCTTTAAAAAGCCCTGGGTATATCTCAAGGCTAACATGACAATTACTGTTTGATTGTTCTGCAAGAAAAATACCATATATAAAATTTTACATTCAGTAGAATATGAGTAAGAATCACCTTATAAACATCATTTGAATCCTAAGGAGGTTTCCTGTGTTTCTTGACTTTACAGACAAAAGAATAACTGCATTTGGAATGCCCTCGAGAACATATAAAAAACTGGCAACTTCTGAAATGAAGTGTGAAATGTTGTAAGAAAACAGATGTGTCTTTTTCTGATGCACTGAATGATACTGGAATATCATCAAGCTGTAGGCTGATAATTAGCTCATCATAGAATTATATTTTAATAGATACATAAACAGGTGAGTTGAAGAGCAAAACACACATGCTGAGCAACAGTCTGCCTCCACTCTGCTAGTTTGTCTTCGCTTCCGCAGAAAGAAAGACATACATATGGTGTCTTTGATTCAGTGATCCCAAACAATATCTCTTCCATGTGCCTGTTTCATCCTCCTGCATGTTCACTTTGAAGTAGCCATGCATGGAATGACTCATGCACTAAGAAGCCCAGGTTCTAAATCATCCCTTTTCAAATAATGACTTTGGTCTTACTGTTTTCTCACCTGCTCAGATTTCCATTCGTACTTCAAAATCTCCTCTTGGTTCTATTTCTTCATATAAATCAGATATTCTCCAATTATTTTCCAGTGTATACAATTCCACAGAAAGATGATCCAGTGGAAAGCTCTCTGCCCTGTTCACAGGAGCTGTTTTTCACCCTGTCTTCTCATTTGATTCATGTTGTAGTAACTGCAGAATTTTCAGCCACCCAGAAATATTGTTCAGTGAGCCTTCAGTGCCTTCTTTATTTGTCTAGATTTTATTTAAAGACTACAAACAAGCCAAAACATTAGATTATGGTCAGTTTCAAAAGAATGAGTTAATGCTATATTAATATATTTATGCCTTTTAAACTGAGGCGGTGTAATTGACTTTGAGTATTCACTAAATGGTTGGCTTCAGTTAAAATGCTTTAGTTCTGCTCTGGGTCTATATGAGTGGTGATTCAGATTAAACTCTTCAACTTTGTATTGCACCAAACTAGGAAAGCAGGTATAGATGAATATTAGTGACAGTTTTTCTGTCCATATTTTCCACCTTTAACTATGCCCACAACTAACCTCTTCTAATCTACTCTTTTCTGAACATCCCAACAAATTATCACATCAGATCTGGTCTGTTTACTTTAAAGTTTGATCAGTAAAAATATTTTTGTGCATAAAGACCAAAGTAATATTTAAAAAATTCACCCTCTCAATACCAGTATGTTTTAGGGAAAGCCTAAAGAATGTTTGTTTTTTTCCTTGGAGTCAATAGAGAAAGTCTGGAATCTCTTCCTTAGGCACTAAATAAGCCTGTCTTCTTTGAAAGCCCTACAACCAGAGTCAACTTCCCAGTCAGCAGTTATTTTAATTATCTTCAAGTGCAGAGCTGAATTAAAACAACTGCTGTGCTGGGAGTCTCTGACGTGTGCTTCATCTGATTTCCAAGTGTTTGGCATCTCTAGAAAACCTAAGGAGACTGAAATCTTTGCAAAATACATAAATAAATAGATAAATAGATAAAATGCTCTAAAAATAAAGATATTTAAGAATGAAATTAAACCTTGTTACAGCTCTCAAGAATAAAAAGGCACTAATGAGACTGAAAACCTTACACAAGGATGATGTATGGCCTCTTGTATTCTACAGCTACTTCTGCCATGGGCAGGGAACTTTCCACTATGCCAGGTTGCTCTGAGCCCCATCCAACCCAGCCTTGAACACTTCCAGGAATCCACAACATCGCTGGGCAACCTATTTCTGTACCTCACCACCCTCAGAGTGAAGAATTTCTTCCATAACCAGTCTGAATGTATCCTCTCTCAGTTTAAGGCCAGGTTGTTTGAAGACTGGATCTGTATGTAATCCCAGTGTTGCAGAGCTGCAGACAGGCAGTGTGCGCGCAGGCCATTCAGTGCATAACATCAGTATCATGGACATCTCTCTCCAACATCCCTGACCTCATGCTTCCTGCTGACACTAGCTCATTTAATAATACTCTCTGACTTGTCCATTACCCAGCTGCAGCAAAAAAAGGCAGCATCTCTTGCAGATCAGGCTAGCACTAACATACAGCATAATCACAGCCTTTTCCTCTATCTTTCTTGTCTCTGTCATCATTTCTCCCAAAGCCTCCTGCACAGTGGGACTCAGCCTGAGTGGGTTAATCAAAGTTTATTGAAAGTATCTAAAACTGTAAAGAGGCTCCTGAAATTTCAATCAATGTTTATTCAGAAACTTTCCAAATGCCAATCACTTATGTAAAGCACTGCAGCCCCGAGACTCAATTTGGATTACTTACAATTACCTGAAATCGTTTGAGCACAGTAAATCTTCCTCTTTTCAAGCTCTTTAAGATCAAAGAGTCTGCCTTCACCCTTTATGACTTGTCACTTTAAAACCCTGAAGTAACAATCAAAGGGCACCTTTCCTCAAGTGCTTCTATTATATCCAGACTACATAACTGTGCTGCAATGGAAATAGGACTGGAAAGATATTTGCTTTTTTTTGTTATATTTCATCAGGTGCCTATAGCTTCTAAGAATATCAGTCAAGTTGCTGAAAAATCATCCCTTCTCTTCTCTCCAGAGTTTCCTTTTCACAAGTTCAAATGGATATTTACTCCAAAGCTGTATAACCAGCCTTACAAACTCTGTATCCCTTGGGTCAACCCAGTTGTGGAGGTCAAAAATGGGGACTATCCAAAATCAAAAGTCTGTTTAATAGGTCTTTATGTTTTGCTGTGACCCTACAAAGCAGAGACCTCTCTTGTGCTTTCAGTGTAGTACACCAACATACCAGTCTACCCTAAAGGACAGTAATCCCTTGTAATCTCGATCCTCAGGACTATTTCCCTCCTTCTTCCTCCTGCTCCCCTTAAGCTTTTGAATAAAGTTCTCATTTTACTCCTGCAAAACAACTCTTAACTTAAAACAACCTGCTTTGTGCAGCATGCAGGCCTGGCAGCAGTTACTCCTAGGTTTGAATTTACTGTTCTCTTTTAAGTTAGAGAAAAATGCCAATTTCCAGCCTTAATAAACTGGGGACAGTAAGACAATGTGAGCCCTCATGTCAAGCTTCATAAAATGCAGTCACAACTGAGCCTGGATTTTGGCAGTAGCTGTTGTGTCCACCGAAATTCCGTTTGTGCAATCAGTTAGATTTGATGCAGCAGAAAGGGTCAGATGACACCGGTCAGAGAAGCAGGAGATGACAGTTCCAGCCAGAGGTCACTCATAATGCAGGAATCATAGCAATGAAACAAAAGAAGTGTTTCAGATCTTGGCATCATCATGCTCTCTATAGGGTAAAAAAATAGCTTTGAACTGGAGAGATTATAAGGACAAAATGAATTACAATAATATTCACTGAGAGCCCAGCAGGTTGGTGGTTAGATCAGGGGTAGGGTAAAACAATTAGCATCCTATTGGCTTCTGGTTTGTTTATATCTTTTTAAAAATTAAGATAAGGATTGCAACTCGTGTCAGGGAGTGAAGACATTGGTCTAAAATGAATCATCTCCCCCATGTTGTGAACGCTGTAAAACAACTAAAATGCAGGTTGCCTTATTGCACTGGTCATGTTTATACCAATTTAGACTGGTTAGATTGATTCCATCTCCAGAAGGAGAAATATACTCTGTTAGATAATGGTAATAATCATCTTGTACTCCAGTGCTCAGTATGTCTGCATATATAAGCACCTAGCATTAAAGGAGCACTAATTAAGGCCAAATATTCTCTCTGGTTTTATTTTCCCCACTTGCATATGTACATTACAACACAACCACTAATTATGTGACAAACAGTGTATTAACTGCAAAATAAAATCAATGCTGACTATATTTTCTCACATTTAAAAACATGGGCCAATAATGCAAGACTCTTTCAGCCAAATCTCAGAGCATCTCTGGAATGTAATCACCTGAAACCCCGTAGAAAAGCTACTGATGGAGAGCCTGGGGTATTTTTCACTGGTGGTCCCGGGGGCTTCATTCTCCATCTGTTCTCCATGTCTCTGTGTCTTCCTCCCTTCCTGCTGCCAGGCACTCCCTCTGCCTTAGGCCAGTCATGGGATTATGAGTAGGAACCTCAACTTCTCTTCTGCTTATACTGCTAGGTAAAAATCTGTTAGCTTCAGAAACTTGCCTGCCGGGTAAAATCACTCATTAGTCAGAGATAGGACAGCACTGGCCCCAAACCAACAGAAGAGAACACACATGGAAAGCTGCTACCTAGGAGCTCCAGAGCCAGAAATGATCCAAGAGAGGTGTTTGTGCTAAGTGTGTTACTCCAGGGCTAGTGGCAGAGGCCTGTGCTTTGATGGTATGCAGTTTTCCATGCTGCCCCTGCTCTTCCCAAATAGTTTCCATGTGAATGTGATTATTGGTAAAAAAACAACTGTGACTTTTCTAAGCAGCCATATTTGGCCAAAGGATTGTTATTATGGGTATGCCAGAACTGAGGCTCATAAGACCCAGGAAACCAAATCTTTGTGTAGGCAACCCAAGCACTGGCCTGATTTTCTACTGTTTTTACACTCCCGAAGGGAACAGGAACTCTGGGCACTCAGCATGACTGAAAAACTACCCATTAACTTCTAAATCTATAACCATTTCACAGCTGTATCTCTGTTTCACACCATGCTGCTCAGTTTTCCTCAGCACCAGAGAAGAGCCTCTCACACTCAAAAAAAAAAAAAAAAAAAGACAGAAGGCTGCTCATTGCATTGATCTCTGATGTTCTGCTTTGCAAAATGCAACCCATATGGCTTGGTCAAGGCTGCTCATGGAATGTCTGCTACATCTCCTTCAGTTCCCACTCCCAGGCCTCACACTTCCAGCAGCTAATGCTTCCCTAACAGCATTGTTTCATATAAGACAGAAGAGAGACCACTTTCTTCATTTACATGTATAGAGTAAAACGTAATTAAATCACATACTACAGATGCACTATAATAAAAAAGAGAAATAGTAAAAGCAATTATAGGCTGGCATACTTACTGCTTCACATTTAAATAATAATGTGAACTATTAAGTAAACTAGGGCATAATCAGCTGAGGTTCATTAACTTATCTCACTGTAGAAACAGTACTACAATTCAGTACAATTAGGTACATGCTAGTAGGAAACAGTGCTTCTTGTGAACCATGCTGGGTCCTGTCTTAGAGATGCTGAGGTATTTTGCCTCCCACTGACTGCTCAGGGCATGCTTGCTCCCCTTCAGAAGGCACCCAGCACCATTCTGGATCCATGCCCTCGCAAAGAAGCAGGTGTTACGTATGTCAGTTCCCTCTGGTGCTCTTGATAGCTATGGAATACTGCAGAAACTGCTAAGAATAGGCTCAGAATAAGCCCCATTCATGAACTATTTTTATCTTATACCCCGTCTTCAGGGATAGCATTAACTGTCCACATTTATGGTGAGCAGCAAAGAAGGGAAGTATGAAAGAGAGATGTATGACATTAACCTGCACACAGCAGGGGGCCTGACCTGAGCAGACTCAAAACTACTTCAAGTAGAAAATCTCCAGCACACTTCTGAATCCCAAAAGCCCTGGGAGAAACCAATTCTGGATAGTTTAAAGTCATCCAGGAAAAATGAAAATAAACCAAACAATCTACATCTGACTATGGCACTTTGCATGTTACGTGCTACAGTATATTCTGTCCCACATCCAAATGATTTTTTGAATCTCAGAAGGTTTTCCTTCCTGCAGAATAGGGAGTTCAGGCACAGAGGTTCTGAAAGGGTGTCTAAAAAAATCTCATTACATTGTAACTTAGCTGCTTCACCAGGGGCCATGTGATCTTCCTGGCTGTCTATAGTAGGAAAACAGGCTAGGGCTTGACCAGTGACCCTGAGAGCAAGCAGCATGCACAGCTGATGTTCAGCCAGATGGAGTTTTTTTCTGCTTCAAAAAAGGTAGGTTTGGAAAAACTGTCTATCTGGTAAGGTTCCTGCCTTTCCAAACGGATCTGGTACACTAGTAGTGGGTACAGACAAAACTACACCACAAAAGCTCAAGCATTTAAATAATATGGAAAATCACACATCACTGACTCAAAAGCTTCACCCCATTTATTTTTCTTTGGTTTCCTAAGAGTTAGCCAAGGCAGGATTTTGATGAAAGGGATTTGGCTTGAGTTAACAGAGGATGCTGATAGATTGTAGTGAGCATCTTTAGGATTTTTCGTGATAAATGTCCGAAGAATTTCCTTAATCTTTCCTGAAGTACTCCTTACTATCTGACCACTTTTGAGTCTCTTGCTTCCTCAGCCTGTAAATAAGTTTGTTAGGTAGAAACTCTTTTTCCTCTTCCATCTGTGTTTATCAAGGAGATACAACATTGTACCAGATGGAGATGTTGAAGGTCTCCCTGAGACCTCCAGATGGAGAGTGGTCAAAAACTTTTGTTAAAGGACATTATTATTTTTGGACAGCATTTTAAATCACAATTTCTATTTAACAACATGGCACAAGAGAGTAAAACACACAGCTGCTGAGGGAAAAAATACTCTGTCATTACAAGGTAGCTTCCATAAATATTACCTATTAAATGAATTTATAATATACTCTTCAGGTCACCATCCTTATGTATCCCTAAAATGCATTCAGTGATTTCTCCAGGTTATATGAAGTGACAATGAGTTACAGCTGCCAATGTCTTCAAGCAAAGGGACCTGGAAAAAGATGCTTCATGACATCTTTGCAGCAGGTGTCATGCAGAAAACTCAGCTTAGGAAGGGCCTAGTTTTAAATCTGGTACCTGTGAACAGTCAGGCAGAAAGTATGTTATGAAAAGCTCAGATGAACAATTCACCAAAAAGTCCTAAGCAAGGATCCGTTCAATAAAAACATGGGTCAAACAACAGGTCAAACAATTGGTAGCACCAAAGGAACTCACGTTTAAATTAAATCCCTCTGTGTGTGTGCAATTAGGGATCAGAAAATGAAGCTTAATTGTCTGAATACATTTACTCCAAATTTCTCACTCAGATGCCTATACCAGGGAGCTAATAAGCTGGAACATGAACTTCATGGAAAATTCCACAGATCTCCTATGCAATTTTCTTCCAGACGGGGAAAACAAATAAGCTAAGGAGAAAAAAAAAAGAAAAGTATAAATCTATAATACTCTGCAAAAGGTGATTTTAAAAGACAGGATGTTATATTTGACTTACTGGAATATGTAGTTGCAACAAAAAAATTTTTTTTGTTGTTTCATTTTCAAATTTTTGAGTTTCCCAAATAAATGAACAATAACAAAATCACATTAAGATAGAAAAATAAAAAAAGGACTTTCTAAACTGAAAATGCTTTTGAAAAAGAATGGAAGGTAAACTCTATTCACAAATGCAAAGTTGTTCTCATACTGTTGAGATGACATAGCATTTCCCAGCAGAAAAAATGTTCCTTTGGAAAGCATGTAACCAGAATACAAGGCAGCTCTCTAAGGCATATCTGTGACAGAGTTTGTTTCTATGATTATAGTGCTTCAGAGGAAGTTTCTGCAGTATATGTTCTATAGACATAGACCATAGCTCTGTGGGTAAACATAGGAAATCTTAGGTCAAACTGAAAAAATAATCTAAGTACATTTCAGGAAACAGAAAATAAGCAGTCCCTCTGGATTGCCATTCTCAGGGTTTTTCTCCAATGCTGCTTCCGTGATGCCTTGCAAATGGATTTACCAAGACTCCACAGGCCCCAGGTGATTAAACTACTGAAAACAGGGAAGACTATTCCATTGCACATGTGTGAAGTCCATTCCCTAATCATATGCATCCTCATAACTTTAGAAATATGTTATAGGCAATTTCAAGTGGCAAAGCCCAACAGCTTTTTTTTTTTCACTGCAGTTTACCATATCTAGATGAAATCAGATCATTCTTTTTTACTTCTTTTCCTGTCTTTGTTAGGCTTGAAAAACATCTCAACTCCCATTAATCACTTTCTACACCCTAATAAATAAGCTGTATTACTGACTCACCTGCACACACAGCTATCTGCCTGCTTTTCTACCCTGATGATACAGCTCTGCATATAATGCAAATTAGCAAAAGTAATTTGGTATTCATTATGATGTTAATGAATACTTCCTCTATAAAATGCTTTGAGATCTAATGACACAAGGCACTATATCAGAGTTGGCATTAACTTTTACTATGTATTTATGGTTATTATACCTCTTATAAATATAACTGATTTTCCATGTTATTAAAATTATCTGTACACTTGTAAAAATTTCCACTCAAGCATCTCAAAATCAGATGCATTGTTTCTGTTTCTTGGACATTCTAATTAATCTGTTACATTGTTGTGATTAAAGCTTTTCAGAGTTCTGGTTCTTGTGATATAATCATCATCATTTTTATTCATTAGTTGTTGATGGTAGTGACCACAAAGTACTCAGCAATTTCCAGACATTCATAAGGGAGAATAACTGCCCTAAGGAGCTGAGAGTCCAAATAAGAGCTCATTAAAACAATATTTAATTTTTTGGACTTACTGTAAATCTGTACTAGATGCATTCATCTTTTGATTTAAAGGTTTTGCTCTGCTGAAGATGCAGTATAGCACTTAGTTAAAAAATGAGCCTGTAAAGCAAGAGTGGTTGTATGCACATATGCTGAGAAATGCACTGTAGCCTCTCTCATACTTAAAATCCCAGTTTTCTGTCTGGCTATGGGGGAGTACACAAAGTCACAGGAAGAAGGTGCTGTTTTTGTGTCACAGGCAGCATTTGCCTGCTGCTGGTCCCCAAGGGCCCTTTCCAAAGCTATGGGTGCTTAAGCAATGGCTTTATCTGAAAGAGCACAAAAATAATCACATCCTGTAACTCCAGGTCAGATGCCTGACCTACAAAACGATTTTTTCTGGCTTTATGTGGGTATAATGAAATTCCTGCATAAAACGCTTCTTAAATAACAGCTGCCCACACCTGACCTTCTGTCTCCAGAGACTGTATCCCCTTAACTGCAGACTTTCGAGATCATCAAGAGCTAGAAAGGTGTGTGCATGTGTGTGGGTGGGATTTTATGATCCTGAAATAGCTGAAGGGATTTTCCTCTAGTTTTATAAATTTATCAATTTAATAGCCCTACAAAAGATCTTAACCAGCACTTTCTTCAGTCTAAGCATGAAACAATGAAAAGAGTATCTGAGCTTTCATTAGAAATTGAAACAGTACCTGGCAAGCAGTTTATAGCTGCAATTCAATCGAAGGAACAAAGCACATGTTTTGAGGGTTTCATTTAGCATTTTCTGTTATTTGATTAACATAGTTTCTATTAGCCTAGCAGCAGCTGGGATTTGCTTCTGTTTATGCAGCAGCTCAGAAAACAAATGGTATTTTTGAACAAGCTCGGGTCCCCCAAAGCAGATTTGTGATGTAGTAATAACAATGTCTCAAGTCTTTCCTTTCACTCTTCCTTCAATGTCTTTGCTGTTCTTAATAAAATTTGCACCCTAGTAAATGTGGTTTATCTGAGACAAACAGATTGAAGAGCTTTGGGGTTTTTTATTTTCAGTTTATACCAAACAGCAGGAAAAGACCCAAATCTCAATATTCCTTTTTTATCCTTTTAAATTTGTCAGTGGTTCTCTAACCTTTTACTTTGTCCTGCTTTATTCTTTAACACTGATTTTAATGCAGCTGTTTTGAGCAACATTATTTAATTTCCTATAACTATATGCTATACCAATTTGCAGTAAGTTAAAAAGATGTTTTGGAAACAGTTTCTTATTTAAGACTTACACATATATTCCCATATCTGCTATATCCACACAATTTGACATATTTAATTCGCCAGGTAAAATTATTTTTAAAATAATGCTTCTAGAAGCATTTTAGTCAGGTGCTGAAACTGGTCTATACTCATCTTAATGGGACTTTAGAGTGCAGGGCTATCAGTAAACAAAGAAGCAAATGAAATAAATCCCATTAATTAGGGTGAAACAGTAACAGAGCAGTTCTGGTTTTACAGATGGGCAAGATGTCTGATTGAATTTCCCAGGCTATGCAGATTGGCTGCAGATGGTGTGGAAAGTGGTCCAGAACTCAGAATTCATATAATCAAAAACATGCTTAGATCCAAACAAGAATGTTTTCCCATGTGATGCTGTATAGCTTGCAACCTTATCACAAGCATTTGGTAACTTTTCAAATCAAACCATAACATAAACCTCACACAACACAGCATTCAGCAAGGGCTCTCATTAATGATGCCATTATATCTAATAATTCAATAACAGCACAGCTCCTGGAGGCAAATTAATCTGGCCCCAAGTTATAATTTCCTATTGAAAATGCTGACTGATAAGTACATGGGCCAACTGGAGATCTGAAGGGAAAAGTATTCACTGAGTAGGCAATATATGAGCAGCACCTGTTATCATTAAGAAAATAACACTGGAAGAACTTCCTGCCAGTGAAAATGTCCTGAAAAATCAGTAAAATATTATTATGTTGTATACATAAAATCCTCAAAATCTGAATCTAAAATTTTTGGTACTTCTTTAGTCTAGACATTAGACTGTACTAATTATTTTTTTTTTTAATAGTGACTTATCAGAGAAGAAGAGTCTTTTGTAAAGGGAAATGTGTTAATACGGTGAAGTTTTACTCTGTGGCAGGACATTGAGATTCTTCTGCTGACTTCAGAAGCCAGAAAATAGATGACTGCCCCCTGCAACCCAGGTCAGCTTGCAAGCTCATAACACTTTTTACATGGATTTTGCTTCCATTTCAATCGGAACCTAATAAACCCTGTTTGAACAGCTATTACAGGCCCCTGGATGCTATTCTGATGCTGTAAAAAGCAAAAAATATGTGTAACCACTACTTATCTCTTGTCTGACATAAAAGCTCCTTGCCTCACCATCCTCTTCAGGAAGAATGAACAAGCTTGTTGAATGCCTGGAGGTAAGTACTGCATGGGACATAATCCTTTTGTGCTTTTCCTTACACTTGGCACCTAGGACTGACCTGAGCTTAACACTAAGACAGCAGATACAATATTTCTCAATGAATTTAACTCAGTGCAGCCTTCACCTCTGCACCAAATCAACTTACTCTAGTGGAAGAAAGATTGGGATTGATGGAGAATCAGACTCAGTAGTTTTTAAGAGGTGTACCGAACACTTTAGCCATGCATTTGGGCCTTTTTTATCCTCTCTCCTTTTTCTTCTAGCAATGAATGAGAGATTCAGTCTTCAAATTCTATAATATTTGAGATAATTGTCAACCAGAAAAATTAGCACACTAAGTTATGTAATACATTAGATCATAAGAAAATACACAACAAGACTTGGTAATTAACTGGTATAATGACAGTTGTTAATTTTTGCAGGAAAAACTTAAAAAATTACTCAAGTTCAAGACTTTGTCATTAAGTCTCTTGTAATAAAATTGTACCATTTGAAGGTAGAAGACATCCAGAAGTAGAGCATGAAGGGAAATAAAAATGAATCTCGTCTATTAACTTGTGCACTCATTTTCAGACAAGAATCACATTTTATGTAAAGGCAGTGAGCCTTGTCAGAGAGGTTCACAAAGAATGAGATATCAGTGGGAGCTTAATTTTTATATTCCTCTCAAAAGGTCTTTAGTAGGGGATGATGAAAGTGAGCTTGGAAGAAAACCACCAAAGTCACTGTGTGAAAAGAAATGTCATTAAATAAATCTCCATTACTTGGCACTTTAAAATGGACCTTGACAAATGGTGGCCTAAAATACAACTAATAGAAATTCTGCACTAAGACACATCCAGAGTTTATAGGCCTAACCAAATTTTGCAGCAGGGAGGAAACAGGATGGAAAGTCATGATGGGAAAAAAGGAAAATCTCACATTTGTAAGGAAAATTCAAAAGTGAGGAATACCTTGGGGAGGTATCTAAAGGGGAGTGGGAAAAACGTGTTTCAAATGTAGCTGTCAGCTGCCAACCACCAGTAGAAGAGGTCTGTCAAACTCCATTTCCAGCAGAATCTGAATTTCTGGCAGAAGGGGAATTTGACAATTTTCCCTCCAGCTGGGTTTCAGGGCTAGGGCAGTTGGGGAGTTGTGCTGTATATGCTTTACTTTCTCTCCTTTTTTTGGCAGATTCAGATAAATTTTGCTTTCTTCCTAGAAGCAGAAGTGAATACGACAACAGTCTTCTCAGTCAAAAACTACAGGGATGTCACTTTCCTTTTTTTGAATCACAACTAACATTTCCAGCAGAACTGAAATTTAAATTTTGAACAGCTCCAGGTTTCCCTGGTGTTGTGGAATTAGAGGAGTCTGGAAATTACTTCTATAAACTATACATAAATCTCTGCAAAATAGACAACCTGTGTGGCTGGATATAGTGCTCAAAAGAAATGAGGAATAAAGAAGCAGCAGTCAGTGCATCAGATAATCAAGAAGCAGGTTAAAAGAGGGGAGAAAATGGAAATGTATTTTTTGCACTAGAAGAATTAAACTGTGAAAGTCATTAACACCACCCAGAAAAGCCAATGAATTCAAAACCTAATTCCTCATAGGGATTGAGAAGAGTTCCTATTTAAGAGAAGGGTCCACATGAAACCTCCTAGTTCAGGAAGTCCTTAACTCCTTTAAGAGTCTCACTCTTAAAGCAAATAATGACAGAATCCAGGGAAGCTTATGGAACATTGATCTTGTTTCTTATTCTGCACCTCTATGCATTCAAACACTGGTGACTGTCAGAGAGAGGGAAAATGGACTATTGGACTGAATAATTTTGGCAGCTCAGAGACACTGGCCACTGAAAGCTGCTTCATGTAGTCACAGTGGAAAGTTGTGCAAAACCCAAAGCCTTAACTGAGCTTTAGCAGAAGCTTATCTTCAGCTTGTTAAGGAGAGGTTATATACCTGCATCTTCACAAAGAGGAAAGTGAACATTCCCAGACAATGAGTCTACATGCTAGGTTAGTTTTATCAGTATCACTGCTCAAATATCACTAACTTTCTCACTTCTAATTAAAATTTATGAGCACTCAGAAGTTTTACAAATGAAAAGTCTGGCTTACCACAGGTCTTTTCCCCTTTTAAGTTTACTATATTTTCTTCTAAGACTAAAAATGTCTTCAAATTCAAAACATAAATTGCTTTTGAAAGTATTTGATTTGAATGTGGTTAGGATCAGGTATTTTCAGTTGAGTCTCACTCTCTTCTTGAGACCCACAAAGAGAAGAAGAAATAGTTAATAAATCCTTTTCCTTAACAAAGAGTTTTCAAACTAAAGAATAGTAGATTGAACAGTACTCCAGAACAGTGAAAATTGATCACCAATTTTTACCTCAGTTATAAATCCATTTTTTTTACTTTGGCTCACTTGATTCCACTCTTTTTAATTTCTTAATTTATAAAATGGCACAACAGTTTCCTGAAATACTGTAAAATTCAGTGTTTGCAATGTCTTCCAAGGACCATACAGTGAGCAGTGAAGAAAGAAATAAAACCCATAAATTGCTCCTATTCACAGGAGAGCAAGAGAATTATTAAAAAGTCTGGATGGGGCTACTTGCCTTGAATTCACTTTATAATTAATGCTTACAAAAAATTTATGTCGCTGGAACCTGTTTTTTTTAATAAAACAATGGTTATCTGTGCACTATACATTTTCAAACTCTGTGCTGTTACATAGTAGAATTTCATGGGGGTGATCCATGCTTTAATTGTCTTTTAAATGAAGATTTTTGGCAAAGATATGTGCATGAGAACAAGAAGACTTTTGAATGCTATGACGCATTTCAGTTTTACTGCAAGGTTTAAAAGAAGGCCTCGGAGATGAATGCCACATGACTGGAAACTCATACTCAAAAGTGTGCTGTATTCCAAGCAGCTGATAATAAATACTAATGATGGTCACTGCTTGTTTGCTTTTCCTAACAAAGATCTGTGTGCTCACACACAGGAGAAGGAATGTTCAGATCGGGTTTTGCAATAACCACGTGCAAAGTCCTCAGCATCCCTTTAGACCTATAAACCTTATTAAAAGCCTCAGGTCCTTATAGCATAGTATTATAGATAATCTTGTAACTTACATACAGAGCTCATGGCTTCTGCAACAGGAAGATCACAACCTTCCGGTGATTTGACTATGCCATTGCCAGGGTTCAAATTATAAAAGTCAATAAAATGAGATGTGAAATCCAACATTGCACATATTGCTAAGAAAACCTGTAGAGGTAGACATAAAAGTTAAGCCTCCATATAAAGACAGGTAATCTAAAACACTGATACCATTGCAACACATAGAGATTTATTTGAAAGTTAAAAATTACAATCCATAAATCTGGGAATTACAATTGAAATCTCCTAAATTCAACAGTAGACTTTGACTTCTTCCATTGCAAAAATACTTCTGTCCAAGGTGTGCTCATGTCCCAGTAACTGTCACTTTTTACATTCCTGAAGATCATACTCCTTCAAGTACTGGAATGCATTTAATTTATGCTAGCACTTTTCCCTGGCATCCACGCAAAAGAGTAGATTAATTTAACCTGGCTGAGCACATCCAAACGAGATGCTTAAATTATCAGTATAGTAATTTTAAAGAGAACCTCACTTGCACCTGCCTTTAGTCATCTGAAAGCTTGACATTTGATCGTGACCTCTATAACTGGTGGAGGTAAACATGTAGGAGATTCATCCCATTGTAGACCAGCATCTAAAACAGATAAACTGAGTCACTCCTGGTCACATCTTGCTCTCTTGAACACTGAAGGAATTTATTATTCTCACAGAGATTTAAACAACTTAGCCAATATGAATGAGATGAAAGAACCTCCACCATCTTTTGCAGTTAAGGCATAAAGGCATCAGCCATGGACCAAACAGTCACTTACCCACTTAATCAGCCTCTGGGACATGACATTCTCTATTCAGTGAATTTTAAAATAGATTAAATTCTATAGTGATACTGCCCTATACTTCTTTTTTTTTACTTTTCTCTTTAATTAAAAAAATACAACTTGACATGATTTTTGTTTTATGATTTGAAAAATCTGAATTAAAACCTCACTTTCTTCCCCATTTTTAATGATTGTTCATTTCTGAAAAAATCATGTGGCTTCTAATCAGAATATTGTGTGGTTTCTTTTGAAATTGATTTGTAAAATCCTAAAAAATATTCTTTCAATCATTTCTAGTCCAATCACCTGTGATTTAAAAATCCTTCTAAAGTAAGATTCATACTACTGTAGTAGCTAAGAAACTGCAGTTACTTTTGTAAGAGCATGGTTAGTACTCTGTCTATGGTGTTTTGGCCCAATTCCAAGCCAAGTAATTACATTTACATACCTAAATTCACCATGGTTGTTTCATCTGGATACTGCAATATTCTGTAAGCTCGTTTAGCTAATTTAGCACCCACATGAACAGCATAGGTTCAAAAGTTCAACTTAAACTTTATTAGGTTTGCAGTCTGCTTAATAATACTTAGCACTTAATTAATCTGCACAACACCCTTGTGAGCTACTTAAGTTGGTATTACCAGGAGAGTCTGTGAAAAAGGACCAAAAAGACAGGAAGAAAAATGTCCATCCTATAGTGCCATCTCTCATACTCATGGTGTTCACATGCCTATAGTACTTATTTTTAGTTCAATGGTATTTAGTCTTGAAAAGACATTAAATCAAAGAAAAGCACATAAAAGCCAATGTGGCAGTCTGCCCCATTTTTTGGTGTGCCTATACACATGTCCAAAAAATCTGAAGAAAAAGAATACATTCTCATTTCCTCTTACATATGTGGAAGCATTGGATGCATATATAGAACAGGAGAATCTGTGATGGGAAAAAAAAAACCCCACCAATAATAACAATAAGGTTATATTACAATAACGTGAGTACCTGTTTGATATATTTATACCACTGATGCATGGTATGATGCAGGTCAACTTGCAGGACAACCAAAGACCAAATGTCTTTAATAAAAAAATACTGAGTCCCATCCTCTTATACATGAGAAAACCTCTGTGCTCACATTCCTGTGTCAGCAACATGTCAGTAAATGGACATGTGTAATAGTAGACATGTCCAAATGCAGAGACAGGCAGTGCAAGAGCAGGTTGTCGGAGAAGCTGCCATGTGAAAAAGAAGCAGGTGGAGGTGGGCTCATAGACAGTTCTGAGACTGCTGTACCCCTCTACCTAACCCCTTCATTGCTTAGAGAAATACTCAAGATGCCTACAAGTCGTTACTGTTTATGTCTCCTCTCTAGTTGGAATTCTCCTCTGAATTGTTTCTTGACATCCTGGGTTTGATCTAGCTCCATTTATCAGGATCTACTAAAAGTCCTCAAGTCCTGTTTTCCATCTAACCATACCATTTTATCTGTGCCATTTGTGGGGACAAACCCGTTCTATGCTGCAGGGAACTCAGTAAAAGAAAACCATGGAAGTCTATATCTAGGCTGTAAAGGGACTTGTGGAACTGTGGATATGCGTAATATATAAATGAGGCTAAAAAATCAGAATAAACAAAGATTTCCTTTTCTTTTGAAGCTTATGGCAATTACACGCAATCATAGACATGGACCACAGTGTGTATGGACTTATAATTAGGTTTACATATGGTCCCTATCACAGTAGAAACCTCTCACTCTTTCAATAACTTCATGTTCACAGAATGTTTAAAAAGGAAAGTATTGTCTTTTCACATAAGGTTGAATGGCACACACACACAAAATTATAATTATTTACTAAGGAAAGAATATAGGATAAATGTGAAAGTAAATCTCAAGTACCCAGTGAGGCCTCTAGTTACTACACATACTTCTGCTCCACTAGACTCTTGATTTTCAACTATTCTTACAGGCCTGACTGTTACAATATCATTGCATCACCCATGGGTGATGAACATGAGAAACCCAGGACATGATCCTGCTCAAAGATCCATGCATGTAGAACTAAATACTTTAGGCACTCTCTGACTTAAGGTAGATCTGCATAGACATGAGGGGCAAACCTTTGCTGAACATAAGCAGTAGCCTTAAATAGTTGCATGGTAGAGGAGTTATGAAGTGTCAGGTATGTATCAAATAGGATAACAGCAAACCCATATCCTGACACTATATTGTGGTTACATCTTGGTTTTACTGGTTCGCTTTTACCTGCCCCATTACTCCCTCTCTCCTTTACTGATCCTGGGAAATTAATTTCTTCCTTTTCTAAATTATTTGCTGTGGGACAATCAAGTCATGAACATAAGACAAAAGAACATAAGACAAAAGCTGTTTCCTCAAACATGTATATACATCATAAATAAGGATGTCTGAGGGAAATTTGTGTGATGATGATTTTCTTGAGACCAGACAGTATATATCAAATTATCTATTTCTATTTATATAAAATAATACCATCTTCAAAGTATTATGTCAATTCAGAGAATAAACAGCAAGGACAAACAGGATATTCAAGCCTTTTCTTTCCTGAAAATGTATGCTGTTATCAGAATGCATTGCTTCAATCTTTCTTTCATGCACTTAGTCAAGTAGGTAAACCTACCTGTCTTGACTTAGCATTAATTTCTTCATCTAAGCCAGAAAGAAGGGGAGGGTTACACCTTTTAATCCAGGACATTCAGCCCATCATCAAGCTTTCCTGGCAGAAGTGAAGAATTGTCATCTTTATAGAGCTTTAACAAAATGGTAGAAAGAAAGGGCTTTTTCATGTCAGTGGCACTTAAAACTGAAGTGAATGCCAAAACACTGCAATTAAAATACCAAGAACAGTGTATTGAAACATAATTTAAAGCTATTCAGGATATCTGAAGGCATCATAATTCTTCCATTTCTGTGTAAAAATGCATCCCACTATTCATTCAAACACACAGCAACAGGCTACAGATGCTGTATAGTTTAGGGAAAGTCCAAGAGCAAAACTTTCCTGCACTTTGAGGGGTATCACTGAGATCACCCAGGGTCAGAAGAGAAGCTTAACTCTTTCCCTACAGTGCTACTGAAAAGCCCCGCTTTTTCTGGGTGGAGTCATGTTTTTCCAGCCAGGCTTATCACCTCAGACTCCCTGCAAATTCTGCTGGAGGAGAAAGAAAAGGGAAAAATATTATATTTCCAAGTCAGTATTTCATTTTCCATCTTAAAAGTCTGTCTTCTCTAACCTTCAAACCTGGTTGGAGACCATGCCTCTCTGTCAGTAGCAGATAGACAAAGGTGAGACAAAACACCTGCATGAGAAAATTTGATGAAATCAGTACTACTCAGTAAAAAGGGATAAAAGACACAAATAGAGATGGCTCATGAGAAGAAGGAAATCAGAATGATTTTTTTAGAGAGGGAACAGGGTGTGGGGATTCATCAAACTAGAAGTCAACAGGAAGAGACAGACAGTCATCATGAATGCTTACCAATCTCCCTTTCATCCCACCAAAGGGCTGCCTCAGCCTCTACTTTATTTATGCTGCTGATTTCAGGACACCAGCTCTGCAACTGCGACGACTACCCAGCCAACTCCTTTTGGCTTTGCCATGTAATTATCTTTGTTCTCCTTTCTCATTTCTCAGAACCATGTCCTGGTACAGTATGTTTGGCCCTCCATAACAGGAAACAGGTGTACTTGGTTTCTGTAGGTTGCCCCTGCTGCACTGTATCTGTACCTCACTAGAGAGAATTGTGCTTCTCTGGATACTTCAGTCTCAACAGCTAAAAATAGCTACTCTGTGGTCTACCAATGATACACTGCATAGTTAGAAATGGATACACTTTTCCTGAGAAGACTAAAATGAAGTAAACAAAAAAGTCTTTGATTTTGATAGACATTGCAAGTTACTCTCAAAAATAGCACTACATTTCCTCTCAAGACTGTGGATGGACCATGAGCAACAAAATTCATCCAAAGCTTCAACCTTTGATATAATAAACTGGACAGATAAAAGTTGCTAAAATTCTCACAGAAAAGCAATTCAGCAATTTACCATATATCAGGAAACATGAACACCTCTCGGGGTTTTTTGTGAAATTTGGACTTTGTACATTGCATTCTTCCTATGCGCCCTTCTCTCAGGCTTTACCCCATGCTTTGTTGTATTTTGGGGGAGTTTAAATTCATTCCAAATGGTTTTGCCTTTTCCCTGGATGATGTGATTTGTTCTACTTCCAAGTGGACACAAGTGATCTCCAGCAGATCAGACAGACCCCACCACCCGTCAGGTCTGACCAGTAGAGCCAGGCAGTGACTCCACGTGTGTTCTGTCACCTAGCAGGTCCTTATGATCAGCCCTGACCCTTCAGATAAAGCTCCTTCTAAAGTTTCCTCCCTACTATCATGTATTTCTTTCCAAGGAAACCAGAACTCAGGACAAGGAGTGACCAGCAGTTCCCATCTCCACGTGAAGCTAGGACACTACCAACCCACACACACAAAAGCTAAACTGCAGAGCTATCTCCCATAATAAAAGCAGTGTTTCATTACCGTTCCCAGCTCAGAAAATCCCGCACTCTTCCACCATTGTTCCCTCTCTAAACACACACACTGTTTCATTGAATTTTTTCACATTTTTGGGCTGCAAATTCTCTTATTATTGTCTATTCACTTTTCTCTGACTGCTGCTCACAACCTGATCTCTGCTCTCAGGTGAATGTTCAGCTGGAAAAAATAAGCTTCCTCTTCAGGTCCATCCTGGTTTTAATCTGTTGCTGTCGCAATAAATTCCCTGTTGAGGTTTTCTTACTTCCTATTGTTTTCCCTCTTCTGCTATAAACCTCACAAATATTAATCTCTTTTGGTCCTGATTTTCCCTTGCCTCCCATCTTTTATTTGTCTAAAATGCCTGCCAGGACTTTTCACACTTCATCATGTCTCCAGCAATACCGGCTCTGGGCCAATGCCAGAGACTGCAACTTGACAAAATATGTTGCAAGGTGGCTTTCCTTCCACACCGTCTGCAGCTGTCATCTTCTCTCGGGGTCTGATACTACAAATTAGGCAGAGCTGGCAGGAGACCATAAGTTTTTACCTCCCGAAAGTTAGATTGGGAACACTACTGCCAGGGAATTTTCCTTTTAGTTCCTTGCCTGTGGGATAAGCAGTCCGGGAATCAAGGCTCTGCTTTATCCTGACAGTTTCCACTCCTTTGGTTTATTGTGCTGTGCCAACTTGTACTGCACTATTATGATGCAATGCCTAGTCAATTTTCCGGCTTCACCTCATGTCATATTAGCCTGGACTGTGAAAGCAATTACAGAGTGGACAAAACTCAGAGGGAAAATACTAGAAGACCAGCAGTGTCATGCTACAACAAACGAAAGAATAAATAACCTGGGGACTCTTGGAGGTTTTGGTTCATTGACCTGTAAGGACTTGATTCCATGTGAGCAGAGAGGTAGAAAAGGTGTTTGTATATCCTAGCAATTCCTCATTCAGATACATCCAGTAGGCTCCAGGTTTTGTAGGAATATTTTTTTTGACCAACAGCTAGAAATTTTATGCTATGTATAACTTGAATTAGGAAGTACCACAGCTTTTTTCATAACCTTTCTTTGTCTATATGTACAAAGGTACAATTTAGCAAGCTGGATTAGTGATAATGGAAAAAATAATCTTTTTCTGATGTGGGGGCTTTGGGGGATTTTGGGGTTTTTGTTTCGTTGGTTGGTTTGTTGGTTGGTGAGTTGGTGTTGGGTGATGTCAGCTAAACCCAGACATCTTTCAGAGCTCTGAGCAGTCCAAAACTGAGCAGGAAAGAGTTTCCTGTACAAAAACCTGTCAGACAACTTCCCACCACCAGGAAGGTGAGCTCTCCTGGCTGCTGAAGACCTGCCATCTGGAGGATCTCAGGTTGTTGGCTTACAGCCCTATAGTTTGTTCTTTGGTCTTTAGAAATACACAGAATAGTGATGGTAAAGCAAAGTGTCAGAGGTGCATAATTCAAGCCGATTATATAGTGGAAAGCTGGTAGCTCAGTGCAAGGAGACTCTGGAACAAGGAAAAAAAATGATACTTGCTCTGTGATAGTATCAAACATCCTCTGAAACAAAGAAAGTAATTTTTCAATGCTTGAGGTTCCCATGGGATGAATGGCGTCTGGCAGGGTTGATTTAGCAGTATTTGGAAAAAGGATGAGCAGTCACTGAGAGAAGACTCAAGTGGGTACTAAAATGTAAAAAGAAGGTCTCTGGAGGCTCTGTGGACCCATCAGTCCCAGCTTATTTTAAATCAGATCTCCCATTTGTTCTATCCTTTCTCAGAATATTTTTCTTTTTAATTGTTGTTATACTGGTATTGCATTATGATTTTTGTGGTTCTTTTTAAATTCCAGTTTCCTTAAGCTCAGTTTATGATTTATCATCATAAATTCTGATGATAAACCCTATAGCAAATTATACTTACAAGTGGTATAAATAAATGAATCTCTCTTGACTTCAGTGGGGTTTGGTTGATTTCTGCCAGCTGCTTGTCTGGACACATTATCTTTATTTATACCCAGTGGGGATAGAAAGTCAGCTTTCCTTGGACTGGTTCAACAGCTGGATACAAAGGGAATCAGCAGTCCTGGACTTCCTCAGTAGCTCTGATTCTGATCAGTTGGGTGACCTTCTGCAAGTTGCTTCACTTCCCTGAGCTGTTAATTCTTTTCCCATACTTGAGTTTTATGAAAGACTTCCTGTTGGGGAGACTTTATTTTGCTGTGTAATATTCTACCACCTACAAAAATGGTAGCCTCGCTCTCCCTACACACTACTGTTATACAAATAAAAAATAATAATGCCTGGTTGTATGCAATGTTGACAAACTGAGAAGCAAATTTCTTCCAGGATGCTTTTCCAGCTAATGTATGCCTGTATTTATTTGAAGAAAATAAAGCCTATCCTTGTGGGCCCATTACCCACCTCCAGCCAGCAGACATACTGGTCCCAGTGGAATGTCAGTTGTGAAAAACTACTAAAATAATCCAAAAAGGAAAATGCATTTAACTTCCTAGTTTGAAAGATTTGAACATTTTTGCTGGCATGAAAATCTCTTTTTAATGCAGACTCATGCTATTTAATAGTTTGAAAGAGGAAAAAATAAACTAAGACGAAAACATAAATATTTGAAAAACTGCTACAGTTCTCTGTGTGTTCTGAACACTTCTCATCTTAACATTTATTGGCTACATAGTTAGATCAAACAGCCAGCAGAAACTGAAATGAATACACCAATGTGATATGGACTATTTGGATTTTTTCATTTGGATACCTTTGTTTCATTTTTAATGATATACAAAGCAAACCAGTCAAATGAACCCACATACCTATTATTTCCAAACCAGAAGCATGTTGTTCCAGAACATCCCATCAATGTATAAGGCACACATAATACCATTTTGCTCAAGATCAACGTAGTTATATATTTTTTTATCTTATTTAGTACACTACAACATTTCTACACTGACAGGGCTGCGCTGCATATCTGTATTCAGCAGAGCTAAAGAACAAATGAAGCTATTGCTCCATGTGGTTCTTTTAGTATGTGGTGTCTGCATCATGAAAACATGCTACACAGTGTTACTCATTTTCAGCTCAGCTTTTTTACTCAATTAAATTGATCTCTCTTTTGCTAGAAGATGTTTCCTCTACTCTTTGAATTGGACTATTGTTACTTTCTGTATCACCTCTGATTTTTCATCATCCTTCAACAATTTAAAAAATTAGGTCCATGCCTCTTCCACCAGCTATTTATACAGAAGCAAAGAGATCCTTCCATATACCAATCCTATTCATTGTCTTTTGACTTAGGAATCTATGAATCACACAAGTTTTTTTAGCCCTAGTTTCACATGAGAAGCTGCATTTAGTTGTTAGTTCATTATGATGCTTCAAGCTCTTCAGGATGTCTTTTTACAAGAATGTGAAAAAAGAACAAAAAGTCCAGAAGATGTCAAAAAATGGAGACAACTGGAAGGACACAGGCACAGCAGTGTAAGTCAGGTCCTTCTTGTGGGTCTGAACCCACCCTGATTTTATTCTTACCCCAATAAAAGACAGGTAGTTAAAAACTGTAGATTTGTCTCTATTGGCAAGAGTGTAAAACAGATATTTTCAAAAGATGATTCATTCTGTTGTGGGACAGGTTTGTAAAAGAGATAAGTGAACTGGCCTCTGAAGATAAATCTCCCATGTTTTGATGGAGAGCTACTCCATTCTCAGATAGTTACATTTTGTTGAAATTAATCTGTGTCAGGCTTGTTCTCTTGCCTCTTCTCTGTAAGTTCTGTAGACATATCTTTCATTTATTGGCCCTGAATATGCATTTTGTACCTGGCTGCATTAAAGAACAATTTATTTTAAAAAGATCAGTTTACTGAGTATATGTCTGTAGAGCTATCTTGTTATCTGAGATAATTTTCCCACATCTTTTGCTACTTGCCAAAGTTAAAAGTACTGATACCATACTTATTCTTAGTTCATGGAATCATAGACTCCTATAAAGGCTTGTCTTGGAAATTACCTTAAAGATCATTTAGTTTCAACTCCCCTGCTGAGAGGGGTAAAATTTCCACTAGACCACATTGCTTCATTCACCCTGCCCTTGAACACTTCCAGGGATGGGGCATCCACTTCTCTGGGCAACCTATGCCAGTGGCTCACCGTTCTTGTAATGAAGAATTTTTTCCTAGTATCTAATCAAAACTTACCCTCTTTCAGTTTAAAGCCATTGCCTTTTGCCTTGTTCCTACATGACCTTGTAGAGAGTCTCTCTCATTAGAGGTTAAACTGTTTTAAAAACAATAGTTGGACCAAATCCATAGGACTGCAGAAGACAGTGCGAAACATTTCCACTAGATTTATTATTGAGATCTAAATTTGGACTACACTAGTTACCCAGTTTCTAGTTTATTTCATGTTTTGGTGTTTTTTTTCCTACCTTATTATAATCTTACTCTTCCTCAAAACCAGGGGTAAGACTTGAAAGACCATTCTTATAAGAAGTCATAGAATTTGTATAATTAAAGGCAATTCAGATTTGGCTTTTCAAGGGCCCTTTTGGGGGTTTACTGCTGAATTTTCTTAATCTCTCTTAAAAATGCTGGACAATATTAAATCAGCATTTTAATCCTAGTCTACCACAAATGTTTACAAGTCACAGGTAAGGGCAAGAAACATTTCTACACATAACCTTTCCTCCTCCTCACACATACCATGTGACCATGTGTCAATAAACTTACACTTTCTCTGTGCAGAACTTCTCATACAGAGGTTGGGAGGTTTGTTAGGCATTAAGCACACATTCATCTTCACCAATCTGATGGAAATGGAGCAAGAGACAGCTGAAGCTATCATTCTTTCACTCTGCTTTTCACCAAATACTAAACAAAGGACAAACTTTTGTACCAGATGGTGCTAGGATGGTTCTAGGAGGCCAGAAAAGAGAGTAAAAGTTTTTCATCATCTTAGTATAAATGCTAACTTCTCTGCAATAGTATTACTCATATGCTAATATTTTGGACTGATTAAAATCTGCCTGGAATATTTCAGAAGAGGAGGTTGTTCCTTCCTACTATGTAAGTGGGGGTTTTCATTCCTTTCTCTTTTTCCTTTAAATAATCAGAAAAACCCCCCAAACCTTATTTTGATTAATTGAGTAGTTTCCATAGCAGCTGTGAACCAGGTGGCTGGAACCAGTTACTTAGGATGCTAAAGTAAGGGTAATTAGTTTATTTTTAATCTTTCAGTTCTGTGGGAGTGGAGTTTAGTGTGTTAATGGGAGAGGTTTTGTCGAGAAGTGTCTTGACTAATCTGTTATTATCATTTAGTTTTATTGATGAAGCTCAGGCTTTATATGAAAAGAAAATGAGTGGAAAATTCTGAGGCAGGGCAAGCTACAATTTTCATTCTGGTTTAAAAGTCCCTAAAGGGCTTTTTTGTATTTTATTCTTATCAGGATTTTTTAAAACTGAAAACCTGAGGGATTTAGTTCAAAGAACAACTTGTGTTCATGCAGAAGGACCTGCTCTAGCACAGAAAAAAAAAAAGGCATTAATAGCAAAATGAGAAGGCATGGAAAACATATTAACTGTGTCATTCTTTTACCAGCTTCTATTATTGAGGGAGGGCTGATTTTGATTATTTTAAAATGCGTACATTTGCTGAGCAAAAACATTTTTTACTACTTAATAGTCATGTTTCTTAACTTGACTCCTTAACTCCTTTTGTTGTTGTTGGTTTTTTTGTTTTTTTTTTTTTTTTTAAATTGCTCCCACTAACTTCTGGGTTTAGTTTTTGAAGCTACTTGTTCAATTACCTGGTTTTCCAGATTAAAGAAATAAATTTTTTGACTTAAAAAATGCAGACAGATTCATGCATCATTTCAGTATTTTTCTTGTTGTATGAAGGCTTTCTTTTCTGTGGATTAAGGCCAATTAGCAGATGGAGATTTGTGAGCTGGAGGAAGTCCAAGGGGGAGGAGGCACTTTCTTTCAACTAGATGCTCACTGACTTTACATCTACTATCAGCTAGATTTATTAGAAAAAGAAATCCATTCTCAGGGATACTTTTACTGCCATTTTTCCTCCAGCATATTCTAAAGCTACCTGAACCACTGAAGCATACATGTTTTTCAGAGCTGTGCTCCTCTGGACAAGGATGAAGGGGGACAAATACAGACCACCTACCCCATTTCCTCACTTTGGCATAGTTATTTCTTTCCTGTAATAGAAGAGTTGCAGGTTTAAGTTAAGGCTAGCAAAGGCTTAGAACTGCTCCTGATCATCTCAACTTTGCCCATCTGAATTAGAAAGCTAAGTCGGGTACCCAGGAGAAGTTCAGACTTCACCTGTGATCTGCTGCCCTTGTACACCAGTTGTGCAGGCTGTGATTGCATTTGCATTAGCTTTTTAATTCTAATCCGACACATACTTCTGGAGTACATCTCTCAATAGTTTTCATTTACGGAACTTTTCTTCATGACAGAGCAGGCCCAAAGCACCTTTTGGGTCAGACTTAACAAGATGTACTCCAGAAGCACACCTATTGCATTCTCATCTCAAAAAGGTGGTCAGTTCAAGGAAAAAAAAGCAACCAAATCAAGCACAGTGTTTACACCTGGTCCTCAGCACTAACGACTTCACTCTACAGATCTCTCTGTTGGGTCTCACTACCTACTAACAAACTCAAAGGCTACCAGGGATAGCAAAAAAATAAAGCATTGCCTTAGCATGCCAGAAAAGGATTCTTTGTCTGTTTTGGACACTGTTGAAGGTGGAAATGCACCTTCAATCATTTGAGTGCTTTGAAGAATTATCTGCTATCTACTAGATGCTGTGCCTCTGTACACCAAAGAGGGTAGAAAACAATAGAGCAAAGAGAGGATTCTGATTCTGGCTCCAGTCAAGATGTGTAAACATAATATTTTGGTTGCATAAATAATTCTAATCACCTTTTAAAAAGAGGTTTTAATTAAACCTGAGTAGTGGCGGCCAGCAAATGTTCAACAAGTATTAGATATTACTACATGACTCTACTTCCACTATCACTACACTGCTAAAATGCAGGACATTTTTGAACTAGGCATCTAACTCTAAATGAATTATGTACATATGGCCAGCATTTTCATATGCATCATAAATAAATAACTGTTCAAGAAAGTTTACATTTTCACTTGTGATTACTTATTTTGAATCTTCTCTTTTCAGTGTATATAGACACACATTTATTTAAAAAGATATGAAAGAGCAATAAATACAGGGCACCTCAGTCTAAGCTCCCCAGACTACTTCCTTCCTCCTTTGTTGTTCTCCCTGAATCCTCTTCCCGCACCCACCATCCCTCCTGTTTGCTTACACCTGTTGCTCAGTGAACAATTTAATTTGCAGAGCACTTAATTGTAACTCACATCCTTCCCTCACTGATAAGGTCTGTTCCAATTGCTGTGGTAAGTAGATTGACAGCTTTCTCTTTAAAAAGCTCTGCATTAAAGTAATCAATGCCATAGCCTACAACAAAGAGCAGGACTAGTGAAAGTTCAAATATTTTCTTTCTTCCTTTTTTCTGTGGTGGATATTAAAAAAACTGTTGTTCTCTTCCATAATGTTACCAGCTTGGTTTTGTCTTACTGTATTGTAGTGATAAAACCTTGATTTTATTCAAGTAATGATCTGAAAATAACAAATTTTATTTTTAGAAAGTTATAGATTCCAGGGTGTGGGAGTGGTCAAGATGGGCAAGGCTGGTTTGGTGAAAGAAAAGGAAAAGCAAAAGGAAAAGAAGGCTTTGGTGGCTATTAGGACATAAATGAGTCCTGAAGAACCCATCTGTGCTTCCAAACATAAATATGGGAAGGTGAGAGGTCTCCTTATTATGCAGGTAGGACACAATGAGGCTGGATCCTATCCAGCTGAGCTGGTTCTGTCTCTTTGAACCCTCTGGAAACATAAAGATCACAGCACTCTGCTGTGTAACTGCTGCATTTCTCAGTTTGTTCCATCAGTTGGCTTTCTCTTCCCTCAGAGTATTTTTGGACTGCATCTTCAGAGAATATTTAACTCTGCTGCATCCACACTGTAAAGTGTGAAGGGTGTTAATGGAATGCTTTTTTCTTAACTATAGTAAAATCCATGAAAACTAATTTAGTCTATGTGCTGTAACTTTTTTTTTTAACTTGATCATTATTTACAAATTATTCCTTGCAGTGGAAGGGTGAAATTCTTTAAATATTTCTCTCTTAAAGGATAAAATTGTTATTAAATCTATGTAGAGGGATCCATAAAAGAGGATTCTTTGTTCAAAACTTCAGATTCAGGTTTTGGCTGGAGAGGTGTCAAGTTCTGTGATTCTCAAAACAGACAATACCACTAAACATGACTCATTAAATTATTTCTAATACTATCTGAGTTTAGATTCAAAATTAAAATGTAATGTGACATCTCCATCCTGTCATGAAGCTGTCTTAGTCCTCACTACGGTCCTGAAATTGAGAGGAAGGGTTATGGAATTTAAAAATCATAGTTCATTCATTTTCTTGCTTTCTCAGACTCCATTCTCAAGGAGTAGTATTTCTGTCATGCCTTGCTTGATTATTGAGACTAAAGATAGGGCTGTGGAAAGACTGGAAGGGTACAGAAAACAATGAAGGCAAAGTAATTTGCCACAGCTGAGGCTCTGGCTCCTGACTTACCCTTTTTGTGATGTACTCCTCTCCCTCTCTATTCCTGCAATCTGCAGACTTTTCCAACGTAATCCTAGGATTCCCTTCAAGGAATGATAGTCTACCATAAATGCAGTTTATTGTATCCATTTCTATATTTCTATGAATAAATAAATGAATAGTTATGTGCATGTATATGTCTATGTGCACCTAAGAGAAGATGGCATCAGAAAAGCTGTTTGCATTGAAAAATAAGCATGCATTCACCATCAGACCTGTATCTACAAGACTTAGGAAAAAATCCCTCTCTAATTAAAAATACTATATGGATGGATAGAGGTATAGGTGCATATGTCAGTATAAGTTTTTTTTTTTCACTGCTTGGCCTTTTTTTTTCTCCTTTGAGAAAAGCAATTCTAGCAAGGTACTGTATCCTGAGATTGAAAATGAACTTTAATTACCTTAAATTTTCTTCATGTGCTGTTTTGTGGTTTACTGTTACACCTCTGAAACACAATCTAAGTGAATAGAAAAGACAATGGTTAAAATGAGAACAATCATATCAAGAAAATGCCGTAGGTTTAATGTCATTATTATTACAGCAGTTCCCTGTTCTAATACTGTAAAGTGAATAGTGGCAGCTGCCTGTTTTTTGAAGTCATCAATAGATACTGTCATTTACTTTGAATTGGATTCAGAGCACCTGTGAACAAAACTATACTTCTCCTATAGCTTGATGACAGTAACAGTATGTCTGGAAGACACTAACGATTTCATAGGTATAAATTAGTAATTCTCCTCAGTGAAGATATATTAATGAAGCAGCAACGCCTGAACAGTAGGTATCACTTTTTTTTTTCTTTAACATCTCATTTCTTGTAGATACTGACAGTTTTCAAGCTGAGGTGTGTATTTCAGGGAGCAAGGTCTTGATGATATGAGCATATTGTACTATATAAATAATAGCTTCTGTGAGTAGGTCTAGGCACATTCTTTCCAGTGCCAGATTCTTTTGCTCAAACTGTTCATGTGGTGAGGGAAAAAAGGACCTGCATTTTTCAAACAGGCTTTATTCTTGTCAGATTGACAACATTTAAACAAACATAATAATCTGTTTTTTCGTCATTCTTGAGTGCAAATAATTTTGGAGAAAAAGTTTACCTCATTTTAAAAATGAAAAAATGAAAGATGTATGGGTCTGAAACCCCAGGGACCTTCTTAGATATCCTTACAACTTGAAAAAAACACAGTTTATTGAATACAGGGAACTGGCTTCATGATACCATTCTTCTTTTATTGATGCCCTCATTACTTAGGGATAATGCATCATTAAGGTATGAAGCCAGGATCCCATGTCTTTTTCCCTGCCCATCTGTGGTGGTAAATTCAATTTCCTCTGTTAGCCTATATGTTTTCAGAAGTTTTTTTCCTCTTCCTTGCATAGCTTTATCCTTTTGCTATATTTAAAATCAGGAAAAGAACCTGGTAAATGTGAAAGTGTTGTGAACAATTACAGAAGGAAAACCACTACATGAATGACTACTTTCAGAATTTGGAATACATGTTTTGAAGTATTTTATAACATCTTATTTTCTTCCTGAAACAGTGACATCTCAGCTTCAAATTTTGAAGATATTATCATGCTCTACTCTGTCCTTGGAAGGCCACACCCAGAATACTCTGTTCAGTTTTGGTCCCTGCTATACAAGACAGATGTAGGCAGGCTGGAGAGAGTCCAGAGAAAGGCCATGAAGGCCTGATTTTCTGGATATTTAATAGAGCTAAAAAGGTTTAACTTCACACTTGAAATTGCTGTTATCATACTGAAAAAAACCACCTTTCTCTGTGCAAGCCCTGAAGAAGAATATCTCTGAAACTACCAAAAACTTAATTGGCTGTAGAGCTGAGAGTGGAAAGAGAGACTGGGAAGCCTGCTATATGAAAAAAGACTAAGAGGACTAGATTTGATCCCTCTTGAGAAAGGAAGGCTTAGGGGAGGCTTTGTCACCGTATTCCAGTATTTAAAATGTGGCTACAGAAGATGAAGACTCCCTTTTTACAAGGGGTCACATGGAAAAGAGGTGTGTAATGTGTACAAGTTACTTTTGGAGAGTTAATTCTTCTCTCTGCTCAGAAGGGTACTCCTGAGAACTAGCACAAAACATCTGTGAACTTTTCTTCTCACATTTGCTTCAGATATGGATAAAATGTGATTTTCATAATGACTAAATAAGGTGATCTCTGTATGTAAATCTTTCTGCAACATTCAGAGAAGGAAGATCTGGTGATTATTATAAGAGAAGCTTTGCACACGCGTGTACAGTAACGAGGGCAAGCAGATTGCAAAAGCAGAAGCATGTGGTTTAAAGCCAAAGCTTTTATGACCAACTGTAAAGAACTAGTGAAATGCATTCCATCTGGAAAGGATTATGACCCAGAAACTACTAAAAGCTGGACAGCCATGAGGACCTGATCATGTCTGACCCCTAAGTTTTTTGCAGAAATACTGAACTGATCCACAGTAAGAAAAAGGATGAATACTTGAACTATAGGCTTGTTTTAAGTTCTTATATCTCTACAGAAGTTTGTCAGGGGATCAACAGAAGGATCATAGAGTAGAGGAAAACTTTACTACACCAGTGGCTAGTCTCAGTATCTAGAACACATAATCTGAAGTGTTTTTTAAAATCTTATTTCTATCCTTAACAGTGTTATTGATCAGAGCAGTGGGAGTTTTGTTAGATGCAAGATTTTTCCCTGAAATAACTGGATGGAAGGCAAAATATTTCCCTTTCAGTATCACTTCTTAATAGTACATTGCTGAGATATTTAAAGATGTTTCCTCCACAGGCATCACAGAGAAGGTCATTGTAATGATTTTCTTTAAAAGATATTTTTCAACAATAGGCATTCTGAAGAGAGGAACTGACCTCTAGCCTAGTATGAGAGCTGCTCCTGATATGTCTACTGTTATTGTTGTCTTTAAGGCTGGTCAAAACCTTGTTCAGAGAAATGTATCTGTGACTGGGTATAATAAAATTGCCAACAGTAAATCCCAAGAAACAGAACCAAGACATAATATCTTGGATGTTGTGTGTAGTATGTCCATTCAATTTCCTGAAGGTTTTCAGTTTCAGGGCAATTTCCTTATAGCTTTAAGCTTTAGCACTTTCAGGTACAATTTCTCTTACCAAAAAAAAAAAAAAAAAAATTAAAAAAAAAAAGGAAGGCATAAAAAGCCTAGAAAGCAAAGAAAAATGGTACTTTTTAAGAAGGGAATGCTCGGTTATAACCCAACAATCTATCATGAAACAATACTGTTTGATTGCATCACAGTCTATTTCAGCATGATTTATGTGTTCCTGAACTACTTAGTACCATGCTGTAGGAAATATGTATTAATTCCAGACAAAACACTTTATTAACCTGCAATTAAGGTTAAAAACAACTACTGGTCATTTGGTCAAGGATCTCTTTATAAAATGCTGAATATATCCAGGAGAAAATCTGGAATTTAAAATTTAGGGTCCATTTCTCAGGAACAGAATACTAAAGTAACTCAAAATACTAGAAGACAACAGCTCAGCTTTTACAGTTTATTCATTGTGGTCTTGATCCCATTCTTCAAATAAATGGTAAAGATCACTTGTTTGGAAGCACAAATTCTTTGAAAGGAGGCAGAAATCCTACTGTGTCACTTAGCTCCCTAATTCATCTCACATCTGAATTTAAAGTGTGAAATATTTTGTTCTTACAAAGCTTAATAGGTCTACAACCTCCTGTCTCCTGTAGTCTCTCCTCAAACCAAGAAATGAGTCCTAAACGCCATGGAATGTTGTATCTAGTGGCATGTGAATAGGTGTTGTCAATGTTGTGAACTTATAAGTCAGGTCTTGTTGCCCTGATTTTTGCAGTTCTGGATGTTGTCATTCTTCTGTAACTAGTTTCTCACACTTTTCTCTGTAAACATGGCCATGTTATTGTAACTGTATCTTATCACTTGCATTCCTTTCTCCTCGACACAGAACTTTGATGGACATTTCCTTTGACCACTGTGATTGAGGGAGGAAAAACTTATTTCCTCCAATGAATAGTGATTTCTAAATGTATATAAAAAATAAAGAAGGCGGGTCTTGCCCCCCTTCCTTCCTTCTCTCTGATCCTGGTAACAGGTGCCTCTGGCTCTTCCTTTTGTGTCGTTACTGTGACAAGGTCTAATATTGAGCTCCATTTTGGGGGGGTTGTGTGTGTGAAGTGAGACAGCTAACAAATTGCTATTGATTAACACAATAAATTATGAATGTACAGATCCCAAGTCATTTTGTAGTAATAAAACAGACACCCACCTTCCCCTCCTCCTAGCTTTCCACCCCCAATTATGTTCAGAGTTAAAATCTTTTTTGTTCTAGACAATTCTCCGATTATCATTCAAATAAAATATCTCCTTTGGTCTATGAAATACTGGGTATTTTACTTTGGTTTAGATCAAATTATTGGATAGTGAGAAAGAAAGGTCAGAATGCAAAGGATTCTGTCTTCATCCAAAAGCTAAAGTAAAACTGGAGTCTTTCTAAAATATAATATTTCACTGGCCTATGTATCACACTTTCTGGTGCAAGGGATTTTGCAGCCAAATAAGGTAGTTCAATTACTTCAGAGAGAATGCATTATTTATTCACCAAAAGGTCAAAGGCGACCATGTGGTGCAGGGAATTTTCAGGAGGAATGGTGATCATTTGTCAAGAGAGAAGAAATGTACATTGATATGTGAAGTTATTATCCTTCTCCTGATCACAATTTGACCTTTCTCTTGCTAAAACTATACATCACCCTACGGAAGAGGAAAGCAGTACACAACCCACAAACAGGCAGGAGACTTAAGGTGATGATTAGAAGAGCCAAAATGAATGGATAACCAAGAAAAATGAGCCATTTGTACACACAAATATTGCATATTTTAAAGGATACAAGACAGTTTTATCACAGAGACTGGATGATATGTAGTCCTTTCACAATCTGAAGATTTATACTAAAAATTAAAAAAAACCCCACACTTTTATCTTTTCATTTAAGACATTCATTTGAAATTTGAAATTTCTGCAATTCACAGAAATCTTCATAAAATTAATGTTTGTACTAAACAACAGTTTATTCTGTTATTTATTTTATTCCTTTCTACCTCTCAGGATGTGCTGTTCATACCTATATGTCAAGAATGGAGGAGGGAAAACGACAAGAAATAGGTCTGTGAAAGGTTGAATAATCCACAGATGGAGAAAAGCAATTTTGTTTTGTGACCTAATGGAATGCAGAGATTGTATATGTGGCAAGAACATCCTTTGTTACAATAAAGCTTGCATCACACTGTTCCAATGAGAGGTTTTGTGGCACACAAAAACATGTGGAGGCTGTACAGGAAGGCAGGTAGAATTTTTCACTTTGGAACCTGTATTTCTTTCTGTTTCCTATCCTTTTCAAGTCACAAAGGAGATGCCCAAAGTAGTCATCGTTGAGAAAAAATTATTTAATTTTAAATCCTCCCTTTAGGCTATGTAATTTTGTAGCAACAGGAATCATGGGAGGTAGATATCAAAGATAGATATAACAAAGTATGCACAGATAGTACATAACTTACTTCATAAAACTTTTACATTGTTGTAGTGGGTTGGCCTTCCCTCCACCTAAGCCTCACACAGCTTCTCACGTGCCTCCACCCCTCAGCCCAGAGGTCTTACCTTAATGCTCTCACACAGGTATTTACGGATACAGACTGTTCAGCAGCATAGACGGAGTTTATCCAACTCCATGTTTAATTTTGTAGATCTCTAATTTTGCAGTTCTTTGTCTCCTTTTCAGGTGTTTTAGCAAAGTGATATATGCTGCAGGAAATTAGAAATCAATTAAATAAAACATTCTCAAATATCCAAATATATGACCAAAGTACTATTGGGAACATTGAGTTGTTTTCCCTGTTACAAGGTTCTATTTTCAAAGTCAAAAGTCCTTAGAAAACCAGTCTTTCCCACTAAGCATTTTATTTCTAATCCTAAAATCCTAACCCAGTCAAGTCAGTGGACAATGTATCTTTTGTGTAATGTATTCAAAATGCAATTTAGAACCTTATCAAGCAAAAAAAAAACCAAAAAAAAACCCAACTCTGTTAAAAAAATTGTTACACACAGGCTGCAGAACGTTTTCTCTGCTTAATATACTGCCAAGCATATTGGTGGTTAAACACTGATAACTGTACAGAATCCTTTATTTCACTGGAGCTGCTGATGATCAAACTTCTTTCTGGGAAACTGTAGCAATAATCACTTTCAATGTTGATTTCGATTTCATTATGAAGCCATCTTAGGAAAAAAATGAGAGAAATTACTTAAGCATTTTATAGCCAAAGAAAGGCATCAGGTTTAATGTACAGAACCTCCCAGCACCATCCATTGCTGAGGATGCCATTTTAAGATAACTTGTGCAATAATCCATATTACTTAGTCAAATCTTTGGATGGAAACCTTCCACAATACATGCCTGAAAAAAACGAATCTTTTCTGAAAGAGAAAATTCAAAACAGATCTTCAACCTTCCATTTATCATTTTGCCTATGCTGAATCAAATTGATAACATTTTGTTTGCAAAATTATCATCCACAGAAACTTGGGATTGTCAATCTGTAGAGCAGATGCATCTTTTCTGTCAGCAATAGGGCTTTTACTTATGATAACTGAAGTTTCAGTTCATATCTTATCATTAAAGCCTTAGGCCCAGGTATGCTTAGAGAGTCAGCAATGCTGAGTCTGCGCTGCATGAGAGTAAGAAACGTTTGTTTTCCATTCTTCTAGCATTTGTTCTTCAGAGCTCAAGAAAATATTGGCAACAAAGACAGCATTTTATTAGTTGGATCAGGATACATAAAATTCAGAGAAACTTGGGACTGGAGAAACTGAAATGAGGTGGAGGTTGGTCAAGGGTCATGACCAACAATCACAAGGTAAAGGGAAGTTCAGATGAGTAGTTGGCAGAAAAATTACTAGTCCTGGAAGTTGTTTGTGAGTGAAATGAGAAATACAAGCAATCTTCTTAGAAAGTATCACACTTAAGCCGATGAACTGAACTCAGATAAAGAGATCTTTTTCTGAGGTTGAGAAGTAACCTTAAAGTTTCATCATTTTTATGCTATATGAGTGGTGCATTTTTGTTTGCTTGTTTTTGGATATTCTCTGGCAAAAACTCTTACCCATTACATTAGCCTCTAAAGACTTAAACAAATAGATCTTCAAAAGAGTCCAAAAGCTGCATGAAGAAGGATTTTGTAAGGTAGATTAGTAGACTCCATCACTTTGGAATAACCTCCTGGGAAGATGTACTATCTCAATTAAAGAACAGCAATCCATATAAGAAGACTTTAAATTTGCTTTTGTGTAAAACTGCTAAGACCAGAAATTGTAAAAAAAAAATCTTTCTGACATCACAAAAAAGAGAGAAGCATTATAATAGGTATCATAAATCTGTGAAAAGTGTCATATGGCATCTGTATTATGATGCACCGATACTTCACAACTCTTTGCAAGTCATTCTGCAGTTTTAAAGTTGTCTCAAGTCACTGCCAAGCACTTCCAAACTTCACCAGTATTCAGGAAAGACCAGAAGAACTTGGCAACATCTGGACTCAAGAGGTAACTTCAACTAAACAAAATTATTATCAGTACACACTACCTCTAACTTTAACGGTGAATGATGTACAGAGAGCAGAACTCATCTGGAAACTGAGAAAACTCTATGTTTTCTTAATACAAAAGTCAGAATTACCTGAATTAAGATGAACTGTAAAGCTAACATTTTCCCCATTTTCAAATTACTGAATTTTCAATAACAGAGGACCCCCGTCTGAATCAAAGTAAGAACTGAAACACTGTTGACAGTGTCTTTCCACAGCAAGGGATACTAAAGAAATGTCTGTAGGATTTAATATGCAGTGTTAAAAGAGATTCCCACATAACAGTGCTAAAAGGAGTAAAACTTAATCCTGAATAATTTATTAATGATTTCAGATTTTTAATTAAACAATGTGAGTTGACCTCTTTCTTCCTTTAATAAATTTCTTTTAAAAATTCTAAAATACTTGATCCAGAATGGATGGAGGTTTAAAAAAGTCAAAATGACATACTTTGGCATTTCAAAGTAGAAGATGAAGTAAAAATCAGTTTGTTTTAACTAGCTGACTTCACTTACTTTCATTTTCTGTTAAATTCAGGGAAAAATTATGTTTTTCTAATACTTCCCCAAAATTTTGGAACTTGATGGCTGCCTGACTTTACATCCCAGGAGCCATTTCAAATTATTGTATTCCCCTCACTTACTGTCCTCTGGGAGAACAGGTATCCAAGTATAATATTTAGAAAAGGCAGTAAGTTGATAGGAAAATTCAGTTAAATTCTCTTTTTGAAGACAATTAACACAAAATATTTCAAAATATTCTAAACTGAAAAGATGATTAAAAGTAATTTTAATTGTGTTTTTTTTATATGCCATTTCTATAATAAATGATAATAATGAAAAAATTCCAACCAGCATATGTGTTCTAAGTAAGATAGGAAATGTAATCTGCTTTTTTTGACTGCATTCCAATGTGAAAATTTAAAAATAGTTGATCCAAGAAAGAAAGGGGATGGCACAGATTCTCCAAAGGGTAATATCCACACTATTAAGGAGATTGTCTGGGAGGACTGAACACAAGGTTCCAATATTTTGTTGGAAACTTGTGTCTTTTCCCCATGGGTGCATGACGCAGGTAATGGACTCATAGGTCTTCAGCAGTGTGTAGAACTAAGGCATGTAATTTTTTATCAGTGAAAAAAAGTAGCAAATAAGTAAGAGAAATTAAACATGGAATATCAGGAAGGAAGAATTCAACAATAGTTTTAATCTCATGCTATGAGAAATTCAAATTCCAACATGAGGAATTTCTGACCACTTTTTCCTAAACCTACTTACAAGTTTTAGTCATGTCTATGCCATTTGGGGAGGCTGTGCCATTCATTAGACAGGTCTAATGAATTGCATCTGTTTGCAAAAAGGCAGATACAATGCTACTGTGCTGGGAGTATCTAAAGATGGTACTGCCTCTTGCAGACATAGAAGTGCAGATTCTGTAATTCAAATAAGTAGAAGTGGAATTCACACAGAATTTTTAAGAATCCAGAAATGCAATGGGTAAAAAATAAAATGTAGAACTGATGAATGCCACATATGACAAAACACAGTGATAAGAGTCCTTCTGTTCCCTCTGTAGGTGAAGAATGACTCTATGAGAAAAGATAAAGGGTGTCTGGAAAAAATAATTAACCATATGTTCCTGCAGCCCTCCTACATCACTTGCAATTTGTATAAAATATGAGCCAGGTCAGATACAGCAAACGGATAAGGTGACTACAGCATGCTACTCCCACCCAGGAGTGGGTACCCTTAAAAGCCTGAACTCTCAGAATCACAGGTGTGGCTTTACAGATCTGTGTAATAGATAACTGTGCATAACAGCCTGCATGGGAAAAGCAGCAAGAAAAAATTGCTACAAAGGAGTAAGACAGTGGTCTCACCAGTGAAAACATTCCAGGTTTCGTTCAGCTGTGGTGTGCTATGTTGCATAGTTATATAATTTATTCTACCTGTTCCCTACTGATTTCTCTATAAAATGGGATAGTATTTCCTAGCTCTATGGAAGGTGTGTTTAGAAAAAAATAAATTAAAGATTTTCATCTTGTCAGCTGTTACGAAGTCATAAAACTAGACAAAAGGAGTCTCTCCAAAGGAATAGATACAATGCGTAAAGAAAATTATTTCAAATTTCACACACTGCTTTGACTTTATTCACTTCCACTTACGTAATTTTCCTTATTCAGAATGAGAAACAATCAAGAAAGCCCTGTAGGTCATGGAGCTGTTTCTGTTATGTTGCTTCCTAGTGCACTCTGACTCTCAGAATGTTTTGGTAGTGGCCAAATAATCTGGAAATTGCAAAGAATTCTAAAACATGTATCTGTATATGGGGGATTTCCATGAACTTCACAATTCAAAGATATTTTTTCCTCCTTAGAATCAGCAGGAAAAATCACATCATATGATTCTTATAGAAACACCAGCATATAATCAAAGCTTTCTGTGAAAACAGAAATACTATAGCTTTGGAGTTTCAACAAATGGTAGCGTATTATAGGTTTTTAAATGTTCTATGTGGTTGTGTAAAATTATCTTTGTTTTTGAGATGTTCAAATCACTTAAGATAGTATATTGAAAAAAGCAACAGCTAACAAAAAAAAAGAGTAGGAAGAAATATTACTAAGGTAATAATGAAGTAGTATGATTTATTCTACAGCTGTACATTGAAATTACATTCTCATCAGATATATTTTGGCTTGAATTCTAATGAACTGCTCAAGAGAACTGTGACATCTAGAATAATTAACCCCACTTGCAGAGAGTGAGGTAAACAAAAATCCTCCTGTTTGCAGCAGGTCACATCACAAAGAACTGGAGTTGCTAAGCAAAATCACTTGTTAAATTAATGGCAGCAACTGGTGTTTACTATCAGAAAATATATATCAAAATATGATGTTTCATTTTCCTCCACTGTCTTTTTTAATTTTGGCACTTACCTATATTGTCATATGAATTTACATTTCTGGACAAGAAAAGCTGGACAGATCCATAGAATACATATAGTACTCCAATGAATTCATAATGTGTAGAGTGAAGTATAACATTCAGAAAAGTAAAAGGACACAAGGGAAGCATTCCTGACCATGTAGGTCAGAAAAACTAAAATGCACACTATGCAACAGAAAACTGGAATTTTAATCCACTTAAACTTGCTTAAAACTCTTGAATCGTTTGATTTCATGATGCTTACAAAGTTTAGAGTCCTAAACTGTGGACTTGGGTGTGAGGGGAACGTTACATTGTCCTACTAGTCACAGCAAAACACGGGAACAGATCTTTCTCTGTTATTTTTATGGGTTTGTATGTTCACAACATAAAAGTCCTCCAAAGAATATCGAGGAGATCGTGACACATTGAGTGCTTTACAACCAGCTGATGTATCTGTAGAACCTGTTGGTATACTTGTCCCCCTGTGAGAGCCCTATTAATACCATCTTTAAGAGACCAAGATGCGTCTGAGGAAGAACTCATTTAGCCATTTTGGAGTTTGGGCATCGAGATATTAAAATTATTTAATGCATTTCAATACTAAGCCCACTCAACTTCAATCAGATGTCATGGGTTCTCAGTCTGGGAACTGTGAGCTTTGCCGAACTGCTAATAGCTTCAGGAAGTTTGGCTGGACAGGAAGAAGCACTGAAGGTCTTGATACAAAGATTTGGGGTATCAAAAAGGATGAGAAACATGGGAAGCATAGGTGATATAAGCTTTTCCTTAGAGACAAATTTCTGTGTTCTTAAATTCTGTTACATTTGGGGTTTCTCTATTTCTTATATTGTCATACTGTGAAAAGACCACATAAAAACCTTGAGTCATGAGCTATGCAATTCATCCTTTCTTTTAAAGGATTACACACTTACTAAATTAATTTTTTTTTGGTGTTTTATTATGCTGCTATTCAAATGTGGATTTTGAAAATAACTTTATTTTCAAACACACGTATTTCAATAGAGATAGATTCAGTAATTAGCCCCTCAATTTGTAAAGATAACAAATCAAAGCAGGAGCAATGATCAGTTTCTATATTTCACCATTTGCATGCTTTTTATCCCTTCTTCCAGGACTGTGTAAAAGCAGGCACATTGTTATTCTGCATATTTACATTAATCACAGAACAGTAGAATAGTTTGGGTTAAAAAAGACCTGTAAAGCTCATCTAGTCCAACATCCCACATTTTTAACTAGATCGTGCTGCTCAGAGCCCAAGCCAGCCTGACCTGGAGTGTTTCCAAGGATGGGGCATCTACCAGTTCTCTAGGCAACCTGTGCCAATGTTTGACCACCATCATCATAAAAAACTTCCTTATACCTAATCTGAATTGACCCTCTTACAGTTTTAAACGATTATCCCTTGTCTTATCACAGTGGGCCCAGCACAAGAGAGATGATGATCTCTTGGAATGAGTCCAGGTGAAGGTCTCTATGTTGATCCCAGGTCTGGAGCCTCTCTCCCATGAAGACAGGCTGAGAGTGCTGGGGCTGTTCAGCTTGGAGAATAGAATGCCCTGGGGAGACCTTACTTACTTTTCAGTACATGAACAGAGCTTACTAGAGAGCTGGAGTAGGAACTTTCACAAGGGCATGTAGTGATAGGACAAGGGACAGTAGGTTTCAATTAGATACTAGGAATAAATTCTTTACTGTGAGTGTGGTAAGGCACTGGAACAGAATGTCCAGAGAAGTTGTAGACTTCTCATCCCTGGAGGTGTTCAAGTCCAGGGTGGATGGGTCTGTGAGTAACCTGAGCTAGTGGAATGTGTCCCTGCCTATAGCAGGTGGGTTGGAATTAGATGATGTTTAAGATTCATTCCAAAATTAACCATTCTATGATTCTATGATTTTTCTTATAGCCCCCATTAAGTACTGAAAGGCCACCATAAGGATTCCCCAGAGTTTTCTCTTCTCCAGGCTGAACAACTCGTGCCATGTTTGAATGCATTGAATTGGGCTTCTCTGCAGAAATTTATCTTCTGGGACAAATACCTGCATTGTTTTCAAAAAAACACAATAAGAAATCTTCTGTTATGTGTTTATACTACAGCAGTTAAAGTAAATCTGCCATTAAATTTTGAACACTAAATTTAAGGTTGGTGCAGAGGCAAAGAAATCATCTGGCAAAAATATTTTAATCAAGAAAAATGTGGGTATAAATATGTTGTATATATTATATTATAATTCAGTTGCCTGCTTCTCTTCTGCACAAGAAAGAATACTAATTAATATGGTCATAAATAATCATAGCACTCATCAAGAGATGAGTAAAGTCTGAATTAATGAATTAATGCAAACCTAAAATCATGACTTTAGATTTAGTTGTTATCCCATGCAGATTAATAGATATATGATTAGCGAGTATTTATGAGCATCAATGATTTTATCTCCTCCCTAAGAGCAACTCTGTAGGTAAGATGCTTTCTTGCTTTCTAGGATTGCTAGAAAAGGGAAAGGTACAATGCTAGTTAGGTGCTGGTGTCACTAGTAATACTGGTGTTCTTTCTATCTGGACCAGTTGTGTCAGTAATATTGAAAGGTTGTGATGAAATCTCAAAAAAAATATTCTCTTTGGGTATAGTCAGAATTCCTAGTAGTAGTGGTCAAGTGGATACTTTTGTTATGAGGAATGAGCAGAACAAATTTTATTTCTGTCTGCTGTGGAGACAAAAGTAATAGAAAAAGTTCAGTGTGTGAATATCATTTTCCTAAAAGATGGAAAGGTGCAGTTAGTAATTTATCTGATTTAGAGATGGAGTATGGAGTAGTAGCAGAGACTCTGCAGAGACTCAAAAACAACATAACAATGAGAGTGTTCATCAGTTTTAGTTAAATTGATTTAATTACTTAGATAGATACTTTCGTCTGTAGCAGTATAATTGAAATAAAGGGTTTATTCCAAAGAGACCAAAGCACTTACTAAAAGACAAGACATAAATAAATCATAATTTATTACGCTTAATAAAGGGGTAATTATATAAAATGCAATGGGGTGTCATATGTTATATATAAAAAGCCATGACAGATTGCCTTGTGATGCCATCTTAATGTAACCTTCAGTGACAGTCTAGAAACTGGAAATCATAAGTGTTCTGTACCTCTTCTCTATTTCAAATGTAATGAGGGAAGCACACTATAGATGAAAACATTTAATTTAAATAATTTCAGAAATATTAAATTTTTTTCGAATTAAATTACTGGCTGGCTTTTAACTATAACAAAAACATTTCATTTTCTTATAAATAATGCTAATAAAAGTTGAGCTATAATGATGCTTCTGGCAGAATAATAGAATATGCTGAGTTGAAAGGGATTCATCATGATCATCTAGTCCAACTCTTAGCCCTTCACAGCACATCCGCGAGAGTCACACCACAAGCCTGAGAGTGTTATACCAATACTTGAACTCTGTCAGGCTTGGTGCTGTGACCACTTCCCTGGGAAGCCTGTCCCAGAGTTCAGCCACCCTCTGGGTGCAAAACCTTTTCCTGATATCCAACCTCAACCTTCCCTGACTCAGTGTCATGTTGAATTTCTTTAGGTCCTGTCACTGGTCACCAGAGTAAAGTGATCAATATCAGCCCCTCTGCTTCCCCTCATGAGGAAATTGTAACTGCAATGACGTCTTCCCTCAGTGTCCTCTTCTCCAGGCTGAACAGACCAAGTGACCTCAGCCACTGCTCACACGGCTTCTCCTCAAGGCCCTTCACCATCCTTGTGTCCTTCCTCTGGACACTCTGTAATAGCTTTGTATCTTTTTAATACTGTGGAACCCAAAACTGCCCCCAGGACTCAAGGTGAGGCAGCCCTAGTGCAGAGCAGAGCAGGACAATCCTCTCCCTTGCTCAGCTGGCCGGGTTGTGCCTGATGTCACCCAGGACACAGTTGGCCCTCCTGGCTGCCAGGGCACTGCTGGCTCATGTTCAGATTGCCATCAGCCAGGACCCCCAGGTCCTGTTCTGCAGCACTGTTTTCCAGTCTCTTGTTCCCCAGTCTACACACACAGCCAGGGTTGCCCCATCCCAGGTGCAGATTCTGGCACTTCCCCTTTTTAAACTTCACACGGTTGGTAATTGCCCATCTCTCTGTTTTGTTGAGGTCTCTCTGCAGTACTTGTATTAATGATGGGCAAATATTTTAGCCAGCACTTAACACCACCTTAAAGGTAATAAAACTTCTGAGTCTTCCAAAATTGACCTAGAACACTACTGTATTCTGTTTGCTATGTAAGGAGTTTAAAGCTACATTGAAATTGTGGAACTAAGAACATTTCTCAGAAGTCAATGCACACTCTGCTGGTGTTGTATTTTCATGGTGAGATGAGTCTCAGTGATATAGAACTTTGTTTCCCTTCCCCAATACAAATAATACAAATAATGCAGCTGAAATCAGGTTATGAAGCAGATAGTCAATGTGAGCCAGCAGATTCATAAAAGCAGAGTCACAGAGCCAGGACTGGTGGTTGTATGGTGTTGCATCGATTATGACTCCCCAGCCTTAAATTTCTGTAACTAAACAATGTGAATGGTAGTTGTGAATTTACATAATCTATTTTTCTAGAACAGATTTTAAAAAAAATGTATTGGTGGTGTATTGCACCACTCAGAGAGATTTTTATGACTTTGTAGGATAAGAGTATGAATTTTCCTGTAAATTTTAACAAGAATATTAGAATGTTAGAACATTTTAGAAAGCTTTTTTATCCAAGAATTCCAATCTTAAGCCATGTTAATAAAAACAAATAATTAGGACAGTTCGAATGTATTCTGCTTGTGGATTCTTCTCTGAAGTGGATTACCACGTTAATTTCACCAGACTGCAACTGGGATTTTTTGATTTCTCATTTAGAAGTATTGGACCACTTGTTAAACATATACTTAATCCTCATTAAAAGCCTAGAAACAATTTCTTGAACACAACTGCACATTGATTATTATTCTGAGAGTGTTCTTGTGTCCTTTTACAAACTACAGGAGAGGGTATTACAGAATATTAGGATCACAGGAAATTAGTTGTTCAGACAGCCAGAGAGGCATTGGGTCAGTATGTCAAACACTCAAACAACTCCCCAGTGTTTGGACACCACATTTATTTGTCTGCACCCTCATGCTGGGCTCCACCTCCCCCTGCCCCAGCCCTGAGAGTGAGGCCCAGGGGAGGTAGGGTGGGCTAGGGGTGATGAGGGTCTGAGATGTGGCCACAGCTCCAGGTGTCAAGGTGTCCCCACACAGATAGGAGTGATAGCAGGCTGTCCATGTCAGCCATTGTCCTCATATGCCTGAGTTGTCAGCTGTCCCTCTGCATTCAAGCAAATCTGAAGAACAACAGGCCTTTTTCCTGGGAAGCTGAGGTCTGGGCTGGCACCACCCTCTCCCTGTTCTAATGGCAGCTCTGTCATAGCAGCCAGAGCATGGGGGTTGGTCACACAGCCAGCCCAGCGAGGATATAAAAAGGACTGCACTGTGTAAGATTTATTTCAATATTGTAAGGCCAACAGTCTGTCCATAGCAGCAAGGTTTAGAACAAGGTTTAGAAGCAATGAGCTACGTTCACGGTTGTAGTGGGTTAACCTTCGCTAAGGGCCACAGTCCCAATCCAGTGCTCACTGACTGCTCCTCCTCAATGGGACAGGGGAGAAAGAGGATGAAAAATGCTTATTGATTGAGATAAAGCCGGGGAGGTTGCTGAATGGTTACTCTCATGGGCAAAACAGGTTTGGCAAAGCTTCATTTAATGTATTAAATATAATTGACAATTAAAATAGATTTTGGTAGTGAGAAACTAAGGCAAAAATTAAAACAACAGCTTGCCTTTTTCCAGTCTCAACTTCACCCTTGACTCCCCCAACATCCCCATCGCACATGGTACAAGGGGATGAAGAGTGGGGTAATGGTCACTAAGAAACTGATTCTCTTCTGGTTCTTCCCCTGCTCCTGCAGTCCTTCGGGAATTGCCCCAGAGTGTGTTCTTACCAAAGGTTGCAGCGTGAATTGCTGCTTCACTGTGGCCTCTCTGTGGGCTGCCAGGAAGGACCTCTGCCAGTGCCTGGAGCACTTCCTCCTCCTCATCCTGCTCTCTCCTTGGTGCTCATGCTGCTGATTCTCACTTTCCCCCCCCCTCACTCCTCTGTTTTTCTAGCCTTTTTTCCCTTTCTTAAATATGTTTTCACAGGGGCATCTCACACGTGGCCCAGTTATCTCCTGAGATGTGTGTTCTGGAGCCAGCTGGAACCAGCCTGCACTCCCCACAGACACCTGTGCAGCTCTCCCCCTGCCAGTATCTCTTCAGGGACAGCTGGCACATGTATCGCGTATGTGCACTTTTATGTCGCCCAGCTCTGTGCTCTAGAAACAGTTTTGGGTTCTGCATGGCTGCACAGGAGAGTTTGAACTGCACATCTGCCAACAGGAACAAGAGTACAAAACCAGATTATTTATGGAGTCAGAAAGGATCGTGACAAGAATGATGATGCAGAATATAACAAAACTCTTGTTTAACCAGGAAGCATCTGCTGAGAAAAAGAAAAGCATGTCCATCAACTTACTGCTTTAATTTCTCAGTGACAACATTTCTTCATCTCACAGGGGTTTATAGGAAAACAACACCCATTTTCTGCATCTTAAACTCAAGTGCTGTTAGACTGGTGATGTAATATAGAATGACACACATGCCACAGGGTTACAGGCATGCATTGCAACTGAGCAATTCAAGACCTATCTGATGTACTTTTAAATTACTATCTTCAAGCCAGGAAACTAAAACCACTCCTATTGTGATTCACTGTGTTAGCTGGTAATGCCCAGAACTATAGGGTATGAAAAACATTCCAAATATTAGCAAAGTAATTTTTAAAATCACAATTAAAAAAAGACAATAAGCCTTTAGAGAGCATCCAGAGGAGGGTCACGAGGATGGTGAAGGGTCTGGAAGGGAGGCCGTAAGAGGAGCAGAGGAGGTAATTTGTTTTTTCAGCCTGAAAAGAGAAGACTGAGGGGAGACCTCTTTGTGGTCTTCCACACCTTCACAAGGGGAAGAGGAGGGACAGACACTGTTCTCTTCACTCTCTGGTGAGCAGGACCAGTGACAGGACCTGAGGGAATGGCATGAAGTTGTGTCAGGGGAGGTTTAGGTTGGATATCAGCAAAAGATTTTTCACCCAGAGAGTAACTGGGCACTGGAACAGGCTCCCCAGGGAAGTGGTCACAGTGCCAGCCTGACAGAGTTCAAGAAGTGTTTGGACAATATTCTCAGGCACAAGCTGTCACTCTTGGGAATGGCACTGTGTGGGGCCAGGAGTTGCACTTGGTGACCTTTGTGGGTCTCTTTTAACTTAGGATATTCTATGATTCTATGATTCTATAGTATTGATAACATATTTAAGTGTTACTTGAGTTCAAACCTTCTCCTTACAGCATATGTGCCCTTACAAGATGCTGGGCTATATGATTTCTTAGTAGCAATCTTCTCAGTCGGTGGTGGTGGTGGGAGGAAAAACAGTTATTCACACTCTGGTGTTCTTCATCTAGCAGTCAAGGTATCCAAATGCATTTGTTCAGGCAGCATGTTCATTTGGGGCAATGAAATATTCTTCTCCTTCACCTCTGTTAATGCCCCTTTGAGAGGGTTTTTTTACTGCAGAGGTTATAGGTGGAGAGCTTTGCTAATCTTTCTCAAAGTGGATTAGAGAGATCTTCAGGCAAACCATTTGTGTTTAGCTGTCATTCTAGCACACTGACAACATCTGTCTAAATGGCAGTTGCAAAAAAAGGGTGACAGCAATTCTTTAAAAGCAGTGTAACTCAGCAAAATTTAAACCCCAGGATTTACAGAAGAGTAGGAAAGCAATGTTTTCTGATCTCAATCATTTATTTTCAGCATTTTTCAAAGGTTTGTTAAGTCCAATGGCAGATGGAAGATTTTTCTACAGAAAAGCTATAAGATACTGCAAAATTATAAACTTTTAGAGCAGCTTGAAAAGAGGAATCCCTAACATATTCCATCATGAAATACTCATTTGACTCTGTGTGCAACACCTACCTAGAAAAATACGTACTTGACATACCATGGACCAAAAAAAATGCCCAATGATCTGGAAGTCCTGAGCATTAATGAGTTAAGGATATATTGAGAAAGTTGAAGCTGTTGCAGGTAAGAATAAAATATATGTTCCTGAAATATGCATATCACCAGAGTTTATTGAAATTAAAGCAAAGACAAGGGAATTTAATTTTAAATTGGTTCCACAAAATGGAACCTTTGGTAAAGGTGGATTAAGTTTTAATGTCACTCAGTATCATACTTACTTTAGAATAACTTTTAACTCCTGGGTTGTTGGGTTTTTTTTTCAGTTTTACTAGTTATATGCACTTAAGGTGACAACTTTAAAAGATCTTCTGATTAACTTTGTTTCCATGGAAACAAATAGTTTAATCTGTTCAGTATATTCTGAAAAAAAATTGATTCAGTCAACTTCAAAGAAAAAAAACCCATTGCTTTGTTCATTTAAAAGCTAGAGACTTTCCTTTTCAGCTTAAACACTGAAAAACTAATTAACTTCAGTGTTAATATTTATTTTACAGGTAGATTCTATAATAGAACTATTCACTTAACACATAAAAAATACCTGTTTTTATCATAGAATCCTTTAGGCTGGAAAAGATCATTCAGTCCAACCACTAGCCCAGCACTGCCAAGTCCACCACTAAACCATGTCCCTAAGTGTTACATCTACATGTCTTTTAAATACTTCCAGGGACAGCGATTCAACTGCTTCCCTGAGCAGCCTTTTTCAATGTTTGATAACCCTTCCTGTGAAGAAATTTTTCCTAACATCCCACCTAAACCTCCTCTGGTACAACTTGAGGTCATTTCCTCTTGTCCCATCACTGGTTACATGGGTGAAGAGAGTGACTCTCCTTTCCTATAATCAGTCAAATCACAGTCTTCTTTAAAATAATAAAAAAGAAAAATTCCAGTAATCACCAGAAAAGTGTGTTTCAGTGATTAAATCTGTGTATAATAGATTTTAACATTGTTAACAGAAGTGGCTGTAATTTAAAATATTTATTTTGCAAATTTAGAAGAGGGCATACATATATAGACTTTTTTTTTTTTTCATCTGCACACAGGGACATTACATTATCTCTAAAAAACATGTTTGAATTAACATAAAGTCAAAAGACTTGAGGAAACTTCCCTTTCACCAAGTAAATTCAGATACATGTACATTTATTTCAGTATGCTGCATGCTGCACCAGCATGCTGTACGTCTTTGAATGAACATACTCTGCAAAGGAGATCAGATTCTGGTCTCACATTTTTCTTTTTGTAAATTTTGTAAATTTTCTTTTAGTAAATTTATTTATTTAACTATCAGCCAAGATAGAATAAGCTTTTCCTGTCACTAGAAAATGTTCTCTGTTCAGTGATCTGAAATAAACATGTGCCTTCCAAGAAGTCTAAATTATCCAAACTACATGCCACATTAATCAATATTTTTGTAGAATTTTTCAGTAGTGTGTTCTTTCATTCAGACTGGTAAATGCTGAACATAACAGATGGTTTGGAAGCAGGAACTCTCAATCAAGAAAAGTTAGATTCAGATATTGTGTATCTTCAGTTTCAGTGATTTAAACACTTCCAGTCGTGAACTGGATCCTGCTCTTACTTTTCTCTGAAAGGTATGAAACCAAATGTGTAAGGAGAAAACCGTTTAACTATCTTTACTGCAACACATGTAAAAGTTTTGGGAACAGTAACTAAGTATGAGAGTTTGCAGTTTTATGATTCTTCCAGATTATTTAATGAATACTTCCCGATTTCTATGTGCATTCATTAGTTGTGGCTTTACATATTGGTACATAGTCTGAAAAAAAATAACTTTATTGCCTTAACTGCATGTTTATGTTAAGTAATTTCATATGATTTAAATTCAGCAGTGAGATAAAGCACACTTCTTTTAATTTGAGATATCAGGAATACCATACTTGAGAGTGCAAATTAAATGGCATAAAGTCTGTGTAAAAGGACCTGTACTGGAAGCCATGCCAGGACTCTGAGCAGGTGTGCTGGGGGATTTTTTAGGTCACTTGAGAACCTATATATTTAGGCAGCTAATAAAAGTGTTTTTCTTGTGGCAAACCCAGCTCCTGAGTGTATGCCACGCATTAGTGTTCAGTACCGGAATTTGTACTTCTAAGACAAAAACATTTATTATAGAGTTAGGGAAAGATTTGGCTTCCTTGATTCCTTAGTAGACCTGCAGGCTCATCTCTCCCTGAAACTTGATTAACTGAATTGCCATGTGAAATTTTCTGCTTGTCAGTGATTGGGGCCTTAATGAGGAAGGTGTGATTATTGCCTGCAGTGCATTTTTGGTGCACTCAGCTATTTGTGGCATTATTAGGACAATATGGTGGTCAAAAGTAACAACACCACTATGGAGCTCAATAAACTTACTAGTACTTGATACTGCTTGAAGTGGGTCATGTCCCTAAATCCCAGTCTTAAGGAGTCACTCAGAGAAAATGTGACTGACATAAGAATTTAGCCAGAGAACAAAGTAAGTGCAACAGAACACTTTCTTTGACTGAAGGACATCCTGGGTGAGATGGAGCAGTGTGGGTTGTGAAGAAGATCTGGACCCTGATGACCATAGCAATTCTGTAAGGCCTTAAAATAAGTACATTGATAAAAACCAAGAGAGAATGATAGACCTCAGACGTAGGCTGTTAATATTTTATATTCTTGGGTCATTTTCAACATCTCCAGTTGCTTTATGTATGATTTCTGTGTCCAGCTGTTATCGTTTGAGATAACAGCTGGGGGGGAAGACCCCTTCCCCATTAAGTCTGAAAAGAAAGCTGTTCGAAGAAAGTGAAAAAAAAACCCCTTGTTTATTCACACACACTATGCATGCAAACACAGCAAAGTGAAACAAAAACAAATGAGGATAATAAATCAGATAATAAATCCCCAAAAAGGGGAAACCTCCGTAGTAAAGTCCCAGAGACAGTCCTGTCCATCTGGTAGCTCTCCGAGGGCCCCGGCCCAGGCCTCATGAGGCCTCCCTACACCTGGTGGGGAAAGGAATGTCCTTCCAATGTTGATCCCCTCCTCAGTTCCAGGTGATGGCACAGGTCCAAAGAAATGAAGGAAAGAAGAAAGAAAAAAACTACACACAAAAAGGAAAGGAAAAAAAAAACGGCCGAAAAGGCAAGGGGAGGAAAAAATGAGGGGAAAAAAAACCAAACCTCTCCTTCTCTCCACCGTGCTCCCCTTGGACACACCGCAGCAGGGAAGAAGAGAAGAAATCCTGGGAGAGTAACCTTGGTTATGTACAGTCTGTTGGGAGGAACGCCGTTGTCCCCTGGGCAGGAATATAGTGCTATACTGTAAACAGTCTGCTGATGATAAGAATACGTAACAGTGGCGATGTGCTACTGTCACCCTAGGACATTCCACCCCTTATTCCATATCATCAGCTTTGTGCGCAACTAATATATATTCTACCTACACACACACACATTTACACATATATACAGCTATATACAGATAGTAACAGTGATATTCGGCAGACAGTGGTATTCACATGTGGCTCCCACCCAACATCAGATCTCCCTGTGGGACACAATGTGTTGTTCCATTCTTCTGCATTACCCACCATGTACAGCCTGGTCCCAGAGCAAAAACAACCCCATGGATTGGTCTGTCTGTACCAGAGGCAGAAGTAATCCAAACAGTTTTTCCTAACAGTCCTCTGGCCTGTACTATGGGGACCTTGTCCCCATCTACTTTGTGCAGGGATTCAGATTGAGCAGGGCCTGCCCAGTTGGTGGAACCTCTGGTGTTAACTAGCCAGGTGGCCTTTGCTAAATGCTGCTCCCAATTTTTGAACGATCCCCCACCCAGTGCCTTCAAGGTGGTTTTTAATAGTCCATTGCAGCGCTCCACTTTGCCTGCAGCTTGTGCATGGTAAGGGATATGGTACACCCACTCAATGCCGTGTTCCTTAGCCCAGGTGTTTATGAGGCTGTTCTTGAAATGAGTCCCATTGTCAGACTCAATTCTCTCGGGGGTACCATGCCTCCAAAGGGGTCTCTCTCTTTCTCTCCTCTGGCACCATGGCACGGTGTTGCCCTGATTTTTGCAGTTCTGGATGTTGTCATTCTTTTATAGCTAGTTTCTCACACTTTTCTATGTAAACATGGCCAAGTTATTATAACTGTATCTTATCATTTACATTCCTTTCTCCTGGACACAGAATTTTGATGGACATTTCCTTTGACCACTGTGATTGAGGGAGGAAGAACT
>VZRZ01005074.1:125434-145607 GCA_013398175.1 Climacteris rufus | reverse complement strand
TGCAGGAACCTCCTCCTCCATTGCTTCTCTTCTTTGGCAGACTTTTACTGGCATCATTTGCTGGCTTTCATATCTGATGTTTCAGTTGTTTTTCCTAGTTATTTGCTGTACTCCTTCTCCTCTGCCTAATCTACTACTTACATGACTACATGGCTACATGGCGCACGCCTGCATACTACAGAGATTGTTTCTTAAATATACTGTTGCAGAGGCGTTTCTGTCCTTCCTAATTGGCCCAGCTGTGGAAAACAGCACATCAATCTTCCAGGAGCCATCAGAGATAGGCCCTGACCGGACAGCTGTGGGAGCTTCTGGAAGCTCCTTCCAGGAACCATCTTTTGGCCCCTACCACATCCAAAAAGCTAGACCCCCCCCAAACGTATCAAACTACCACACCAACATTGCCAAGTCTGAGCAGATAAAGCCAGGAAATAAAAGTAAAAAGAAAATAAAGAAAATTATTTTTCTGTAGTTCTTGAATGCTATTATAGAACTGAAGTGAAAATGTGTCTTTCCGGTGGAATTTATAGAATAAAATACAACTTTTATGGCAAGGAAACAGTTTCCTATGTCTTCTACAAGATGAAATCCTGGCTCCATTATGTCACATAGGAGCTATTCTAAGTATCTTCAGTTAAATCCAGATTTCCCAATGGATTTTCAAAGTAATTTTAATATTCAGTAGATCACTATGTCAATCCTTCTCCGTTCTATCTCCATGCACTTCTATGAAGACACTTAGCAGAAAAGGACATGCATTCATATTTTGCTGGCCACAGATACCATGGAGCTGTCAGTCACAAGAGCAGAGCCATCACAGTTCAGGACCTTAAAATATTTGCCCTTGGCCAGTTGTGATTCAGTGAGTTTACTACTCCAGCTCTTGCACATGGAAAAACTTACATGGTTACATGGAGGCAAGAAACAGTTAATAACCTTCCTGTTTCTGAAAACTAGAAAGGTTTTATGCCAAGTCCCTAAGGAAGTATATTATTTACCAAAGAATTTGAAAACTTCACTATTTCTATTATGCTTTTTTGCTTCATCTGCCTAATTGATAGGTTCATTAAAAAGGAAAATAAAAGGTGCAGGCGTATGCAGAAAAAAAAAATTTACATGCAAAAGCAAACAGCGTATAATGCTCTTGGAAGGTCCCAGTCTCTAAATTCTGACTCCCCTCTGCCTCCAAGACATGACTGCAGAATAAGCACTTTGCAAGAAGCTTTTCCACAACACTTCAGTTTTCAGCCAAAGATGGAAGGAATAATTCAGGATTGTATTCCCTTCCACTGAGGCTGTTAGTGACAGTTCCCATGAAGTGGAAAGGCTCAGATAGGGACTGTTGTGATTAGGTATCTCTTAGTTTGACTGAGTGTTTTAATTATTAATTTCCTCATAGTTGATGATTAATGTTCCCTTGGCTATATAAGGTGGAAATGTTAATATTTCATTGACAAATAGGAAACCTCTCAAGGTTATAGTTCTGGAACAGAAAATGGGTTGAATTCAGTAGATAATAAAGGATGGGGACAGGTTTCCAGTATTAATTCTGATATTTTTTGGGGTGAAACTTTTCCACTTTGTGCTTCAAAATAAGATTTTCCTTTTATAAACTATTCTAACAGTTCAGTTAAAATAGTTACATAACTTCAAAAAACTTCGAAAGTAAATAAAAGACACCATTGGGATCACACTGGGAAAGGAAACAGGCTCAAGCCAAGCTACTACCCCCTGGAAACTTTTTTGTGTTGACCCATCAAGTCCTGTGTCTAAATAGCAGGACAGTGAGTTGGAGCACCTTTTTTTTTCTGTTTCTTATTGCTCCAAATACTGCTTGGCGTCAGTGAAATTGCATTCTAGACTCTTGTTCCAGTGTTGGTAGGCACTGTACTTGTTTCAGGTTATGAAGAAAAATAATAAAATTATTAAGGAAGGTTCTCAGCATCTATATCAGCACAAAAGTAAGTAAATATCCAAAACTAAATACCCAAGGTTTGTCTAAAGGAGCTGAGAAACTTTCCCATTTCAGTAAACAACAAACAAAACTATAAAATACAATTATTTCAATGTAAGAGAAATTGTGAGATGCAACCCCTTGCTCTGTTTTTACCTTTTGTACTCACACTGAATTAAAAACAAAACAAAACAAAACAAACCACAGAACTTGAATTTATTGCTTCAGTTATTGCATAAATTGTGCTTATTCAGTGTAGGCTCTTATGTACATGATACAGAGACTGCCATATTGATCAAAAAACTTGTTAAAGGAATGACTGAAACCCAGATTTCCTAACCTACAATCAGTCTGACATCTCTTCAATATCAGCAATGTTTCTACTACTCCCAGTATTATGTCCAGCCTGAAAAGCTCCTTCTCTCTGCTGTCTGCATCATGTCCCATCTTGCAACTCTATAAAGATCCTAAGTTTTTCTGTTATTCTTCCAATAATTCTAATATGTGATGCTTTTGCAAGTAGTAAATACTATATCTGAATTCTGGTTACATTACCCAGTGATCGTAAACCACTTGGACAGACACTATTTTTTTAAAAAAATTTTGTTGAATGGTACGTGGCAGAGGTGGACAAATCTCTCCCACTCAGTGTGATGGTTGAAAGACATTATTAAAACTGTAATTTTAGTATGAAATCATTCCTGACAAGTTCGACTATCTATCAGAAAAATATTCCCCAGGTTACAGCTCATATTCTCCTTAAACATATTTGTGGATATAGGTGTAGAATGTAGCAGACAGCAACACGGAAGGGTGGGAATGTGAAGAGTGTGTAATCTGTCAGGGGTGTGGAAGGACATTGCATTGTAAATGTAGAAAAACAGAAGGCATGTGAGGAAGAGGGTGGAATGAAGTAATATGCTGAGTTACACAAGAAAACCAGAAAATATTAGATTTTTTTTATTATTATAGAAATCACGAGTTTGATTATTATTAAGAATTTATTTTTATATACTCCGGGCTGTTCAATCATGTTTGACTTCTAGACAGAGAAAGTGATTGGAAATAAACCACATAGGTGATGTCACGTGGGATGGGAGGGCCCAAAAGGAATCTTAGCTTCCATTTCACTACTTGTAGTTCCACTAACCCGAGGGTTCTTCTTATATCAACTCCAAGGCTGATAATGATACTCTGTGTCTGGAGTAATAAAGAAGAGAGGCAAGGGAGCCACTTTTTCATTCTTTTTATTCTCCAGGGTAATCACAGATGCAGTACAACAAAAGAGAGTGGATTGGAAAGCCATCCATCTCTGGGACTCAAATTAATGGCCTTACACATATAGCACAAAGGCTGTGTTCTTCTATTAGTCACCTGCCTGTTACATTTTGAGGGGTAAAGGAAAGCTGAATAAAGGTGAGAGAAACACTAGGGCTGCTTCTGAGCTGACTCTCTCTGAGAAACCTATTTTTAATTCTAATTGTTAAAAAGAGGAGCAACAACAAATAACTGCTGCAATGATAGACCATTCACTTTTAAAGGCTTTAAAAGACTGGACACTATTTTTCCATGAGAAGAAATGTTTCAGCTTTCACAACACATGAGAAATTCAGTCAATTTCAGATAACAAATAGTGTGAAATAAGAGTTATTTCCAGTTTTGCTGATGTTGTAGCTAAGACTTCTCTCTATGTGAGGAGTCAACTTACAGTAGATTTTACTTCTGTTTTAAAAGTTTCAGACTCTAGCTAGAGTATCATTAATTATTGGATTACTTTCTATTCTTTTAAGAATATAATACTTAGAAGGAGACTAAATCTAAAGACATGAAAGGTATTTATGCTGTAAAATATATCTAAGGACCAGCCTAGAGCTCAGACCAGAACTCTTCATTCTTTTGCTAAATGACTCCATGAAAAGATTCCGAAGAGTGCAGTAACTGTGCAACAAACTCTTATGGCAATTCCCCAGTGTAACAGGAAAATATAGGGAAAGAATAGCCTTATATCTTTAAGCTGGAGCTCCAAAGTAAGACCAGACCTGATAATTTCATGCATTTGTTCTTTAATACGAACTGAAGAAACACACTCTTGCACTGAAAATCAGAGTTTTGCCTTCACATAGATAGATCTGACACATTCTTTGCAGAAACACATCAGTACTGCTGCCTGAGGGAGCCAGCTTAGAAGAAGTAGAAAACTGGAACTGTCTGTGATCTGTCAAGAAATGCATAGAAAAAAAAATTAAGGTTGGTTTAGAAGTCACAATATTTCTTAAAAAATAAGAAGTATAAAGTTATCTCCATTTGTCTTCTGGTTTCTTAAACTTGATTCTACTTTTATGCAATTTGTTATTTTTTTAAAAGAATGCTGAAAATGCCATGTAATCACGTTCCCTAGATTCTAGGCTTTAAGAAACATGTAAAATATTATTACTCATATTTATAAGGTGAGGAAGTACTGCTGTGACAAGATAGTCTGATTTCTTACACAGCATAGACCTCTATGAATTCTTTGACCAATTCAGTGTTTAAACTACAAGCAGTCTTAAGTTTAACTCATCAGAGAACCCATCACAGGCACTGAAGTGTTATTGCAAAGATTAGTCACACTTTGGTTTAAAAATGAGTGTCTAATTCCTGTTTTCTATGGTTTAGATACCATTTTCAGCCATTGGATCATGTTATAGCTATGCCTGCTGGAGTAAGGCCACTTATCTCAGCCTCTGGAAAGAGGGAACTACCAGAAATCCTCTATGAAAGGAGCTGAAGGGAATGGCTGGCATGAAGAGGGGGGAAATATGCATTCATTAGTCTCTCAAAGTTACTGCTTCAGAGATAGAGTCCCCTCGGAGAAGTGCAGCTTTCACTCTTTGTTCCTGCATTCAGAATGTTCCATCTCCATGTAAAAAGCCTTTACTTATGACCTACTTACTAAAAGAACCACATAACTCTTCATCTCATTCATTATTTATAATTTTTTCAGTCTTACAGTTTCCTCCATATGGATTGTTAATAATTTTATGGGGTTTTGTTTTGTTTTGTTTTCCTCATACAGGACATGACTAAAAACACTGGGCTGTGAAATGGACAACCAAGATCTCTGGACTACTGTGTGGTACCAAGAGACACAGCACATCCCATCTATTTACTGTGAGCTGTTCACTGCACTTAAATAAGTGCCTCTGTAAAATCAAGTAAAATTGAAAGGAAAATTTGTGTACAGTTTATTACACCACAGTACATTATTTGCATCTGAGCAATATTTGAATCTAAAAACGTTAGTTAGTGGAGGTCTGTTTTCCATAATTCCATACTGTTTGCCATTAGTTCTAATGTCTTTCTTCACTTTCTTATTAGTCAAGACTCATAGCAGCTGTTTAGTTGTTTTGCCTAGGCTAAATTTGAGACTGATGAGCCTGTAATTCCTTATGTCTTTCCCCTCACTCTCTTTTTAGATTTGCCACACCTTTAACTTTCTACAACTTGGTTTCCCCACAGCTACTAGGTTTAATGAAAAATAGCTTAATTTAAAAAGAAGTGCTCTTAGGAGCAAAATTAGAATATATGCAATTGTTACTTAATTCTTGAAACTGTATTTAGTTCTTTCAGATTGAGAATTGAATTACATATCATTTCATCTGTACACAGAAACTGACTTTACATATTATTATAAAACAAGTAAACATACTCTTAAATTGTCTTTCACTAACACATATACATAGATAAATATACCTATGATTTACCTGCTTTGGCACACTTACATGTGTTTCATCTGCTACACTATTTCTGAAATAGATTAATGAATTTAAAAAATCCCAGTGTCTTCATTTTGTTTTATAAAGTAAAATAGAAAGCTAATTTTGTAAGAAATAGAAATACTTTGCAAGGCTTTGAAATGTAAAACTTGGACATGTCAATACAGGTTCATCTGACAAAATGCAACATATTGAGATTTTTGTTTTCCAATGTTTCTCAAAGTGTTAAATTTTTCATACTACACCCTAGAAGGAAGAAAAGTGAATGAACTGCTGAAGGCTAATATTTTATTACACTCCCCTAATTTTTTAATTCTTGTTTATTTTCACATTTTCAAGAAGTGTGAGAATAACACCATTTTCAAAAGTCTTGCTACTAATATAATTTATGATACTTAAGTGTTGGACATAAATCTCCTCATGTACTGGAGTTTCCCTTAAAGATATAATAACCCTAGATTTCCATGTATATTTGTTGCTATTTACTGTCCACATTGCTTTTTATTTTTTAATTATTATTTTGAATCTTCCATCATTGCAATGGTTAAAAATAGCTGGAGCTAGATAGATTACTAGATGTATTTTTAGGTGTATGTGTGGAAGTACTGTATACGTATTCAAATATGTGGAGACTAAGGGAAATACACACCATGTTATTTGTGCATCCTTTAAATAGTAACATTAATAATAGATAGCAATTCCTTGTCAGCTTGGCCCTGCAATATGAGGGATCAGGAGTATCTCATCACATACAAGATTTTGGAAAGCAAATGAGGTTCTGCAAAAACAATGGAGAGGCACAGCTTGGAGGATACCACAGGAGAGAATCACAGAGAAGCATCTGCGGTTGAAGAATCAGGCTTTGACAGTCAGGTATGGGAAAAGATGAGCAATGTAGCTCTGATTCATTCAAGGTTGAAGCAGGAATGAGTTACCTGCAGAGCATTCAGAGTTACTAAAGACAGAGTTTGTCCTTGGTTAACCCAAACTTGCTTCTGTCTCCTTCCTAACTAACTATGCTTTCTCATTATTGGCACCCTTGTGCTTGTTCTCCCATTCTTCTCTTTCTAGACATTTGAAACTGGATCTTTTTGAACTTGGGCAGCTTTTATGTTGTATGGTCCAGTCTTGCCCACTTTTGTTATTTTATTGTAAGTTTTGTGACTTTTGGAGTTTTTTTTGTTTTGGTTTGTTTTTTGGTTTTTTGTTTTTTGCTTTTTGTTTTTGTTTTTAACTGCAGGTCCTCAAAACAGTGGCTATATGTTTTATTCGAGGAAAAATAAAAGATCCTACAAAGTATCCAAACCTGTTTCAAGTCCAGTTGGGAGAGGTGATAAAAGTGTGCTCTAAATTTGCAAAAACTGCAACGCAATAATGCAACGCAGATATTTTCTCATTGTTTCTAGTCCAAGTTTTTCAGTTCTATCTGTGGTCAGATTCATGACATTTGAACTTTTAGAGGTGAAACACTGGCATTTTTCAGTGTGAGGGTCTGCACTTTTCACAAGTGTCTGAACAGCTGAAAACGTGGACTATGCAGCTGTGTAGGGTTGGGATCAGGCAGGAAGTTAAGAGAGTATTAAATGGCTCCTTTATCACTCAGTTCCTGCCTTCATGTTATGGTAAATTCCTCTTCCGCATGGCAAAAGACTGACTTTCCCATGTGGCGAGTTTATGAGACAGATGCCAAGATCTGTATCAGGGAAAAGTTGTAATTTTGCCCCTCATGCTAAAAGTGAGCACCTTTCCCAATTTGAAATCCTGTGGTTCATGATCTGTCTTACATAAGCACATCTCATACGGAGAGCATGTCTCTACACTTCATGCAAGATAGGAAAAAGGACAAGAATGAAGTGGACAAACATTTGTTACTTGACCTAAACAAAAAAAAACCCAAAACAAACAAACAAACAAACAAACAAACAAAAAAACTTGATGAAAAAAGCAAAATTTTCCCCTGCTATTTATACACATAGAGGGATTTTTTTTTTTCAGCCAGTATGCACTCAAACTTCCTTATCATCTGATCTTCCTCCATAATTATGCATACATATTTTTATGTTTTTCGTCCTCCCATGTATGCACATGGAGGCAGAAGGGCTGGTTCTCTGGAAAATCACTGCAAAGAATGTCAGCTGCTAGTTTATCCAGGTTGTGAGCTGGCTAAAATAAAATGGTAGGGTGGATCCTCTATTCATCCACCTTGGGTGTAAAGCTAAAACATTGGAGAATTTGTGTAATCCCATCGAAATACATTGACAACTTGAAACAGACTTTGTCTGCAGTGCATGTCTTAGGAAGATTATCGTCTATTCATCCTTTAAAGGAAGCAATGACATCAGCAAGGATGTGGAGCACATTTTGATGCAGGCTTTATAAACCTACAAGAACTGACATACAAGGTTCTAGGAACAGAAGGCTGAATAGATTGCAAGAACCATAGAATAGTTTGGGTTATAAAGTCATCTAGTCCAAACCCTCCGCAATTAGCAAGGACATCTTCAATTAGATCAGGGTTCTCAGAGTCCCATTTGCCCTGACTGAATATTTCCAGTGATGGGGTATCATATTGCACTGTTTCACCACCCTCATTGTAAAAAATTTCTTCCTTATATCCACTCAAAATTACTTCTTTTAGTTTAAAGCCATTGCCCCTTGTCCTACCACTACAGGCCCTGCTGAAATAGTCTGTCCTCATTTTTCTTGGAGGTTCTCCTTAAGCATCAAAAGGCCTCAACGAGATCTCCCTAGGGCCTCCTCTTCTCCAGCTCTTTGGAGGAGAGATGTTTCAGCCCTCTGATAATTTTGTGGCCCTTCTCTGTACCCACTCCAAAAGGTCCACATCTTTCCTGCACTAAGTATCCTAGAGCTGGACACAACACTGCAGCAGGGGTCTCATCAGAGTGGAATACAAGGGGAGAATCCTCTCCCTCACTCTGCTAGCCACACTGCTTTTGATTTTGCCCAGGATGAAGTTGGGTTTTTGGGCTGCAAAGGCATATTGCTGGCTCATGTTGAGCTTCTTGTCAGCTGGCACCCCTAAGTCTTTCACCTTAGGGCTGTTCTCAGTCCCTTCATCCCCAGCTTGTAATAGAGGAAAAGATGCACTCAACTCTACTATCTGTAAGCTCAGTCATTGTCACCCATGCAAAGTACAGCTGGGAATGTTGTTTGTGCAACAATCAGATATCCATTTTGAAGAAAAGGCAAATCCTTGGTTCCTGAAGTTATTCCACTCATTAGTTCATGGAGAGACTGTCATCAGGCTCTTCAGCCACTGTAGTACTTTTGGTTGTGGGAAAGTGGACGCTTATCTCTACAGAAATGAGAGATAACAGAGCACAAGACTCTCAAACTTACTCGCAGAGCTGCCAAACCACAATCCTTAAAATGGAGAGCTTTTTACAAAATAAAATTGTAGCAATTATTGACAGTTGTCAACAGTGTTGAAGTGTGATATGAATGAATCTGTGCATGCAGGACTTCCAGTATTGAACATCTAAGAAAAAATAATTTAACTGCTGGGGCTAAACCCCAAATACAAGGTCAACAGTTCATTTCCAATCATCAATTTCCATTTCCCCTCTCTTTTTCCGCTGACAACAAAAAATTTATTAGTTATATAAGATGAACTATGAGCTATGGAGCAATTATATTAAGTTCAGCATTTGACAGAATGAATTTGGGACACTAATCATTGAATTTGACCGTAGCTAAGAGGACAGAACATGATTTTTTCTCTTAATCATTTGTACGTGCACACAAGTATGAAAAATGGGTTCTGCCATCCAACTGGGAAGCTATAAATTCACCCTTTTAATCCTCCCAGCAAGAGCATGTGTAGGTCTCCAAATATAGCTTGTTATGATCAGTGAATTGGCACATCATTGCAAGGAAAAAAAAAAGTCACTGAAGTAAAGTCACATTAGGAATATGGGTGAGAACTATCAGGCTATTTGCATTCCAATTTGTTAAACATGCATTACTGGGTAGGTTTAGGGACCCTCAAAATGTGAAACATTGGAACAGAAGTGAAATAATACCTCTTATTTAGATAATTTATTATTATTTGAAAAGCCTGAGGGAACTGGAGAACTGCCATAACAAATGAAAATTGTCTTTGTTAATATAAATTTATTATGATTCCAAGGAGGCACTAATGGGAACAAGCAGAAATATCTAACATCACTGTGTAAGACAACAGAAGAATGACATCCAAGAATCCAGCTTCACTTCCCGTGACAACATGGACCAATCAGACCGCAGAGGCCAACAGAGCTCAATTTGTCTCAGCTTTCCTTTTCTCTTACATCTTGCAGACGGCTGATTTCACACATCAGATGCTTGCCAATTGTGCATGGTAGCCGTGGTCTAATTTAAGATAAAAACTCTTAAAAGATCTTTCAAACTTTAATGCATATACAGTGTATGTGTAAAGTTGCCTGTGTATGGATACTATTCCTAAGCAAGTCTACTTGGGCATCTTCTATTAAGTCTTCCTTAGAAGAATATTTTGCAGCATGCATACACAGAGTTGTGTTGCACACGCTTCTCTTCATCCGTGCAAGACCAATCCATATTAGAATACTACATGTATTACAGTCCAAGCCACACTGTGAAAGCACTACAGCAGACAAAAAAGACCCAAAAAAAAAAAAAAAAAAAAACCAAATCAAACAAAAACAAAACAAAACAAGAAAAAAAAACAAAAACAAAAACAAACAAAAAAAAAACCACCAGACCAAACCAAAACAAAAAAAAGAACAAAAACAACCGTGTGAGAAGTCTGTAAAACCTAACATATCCTGGGGTAATTATTTCAAACTTACTTCTCAGAACCTATCATAGTTCTTGCATATGTTCTAGCAGTTCCTGGAAGCTAAGGAGATGCTTACATTTGGTGGACTGTGTTTCCAAGAGCCCTGACCTTATAGGGCAAAGCAGAAAAGCAAAGAACCCCAGGTCAGGTTTTGAAGGCAATATACCCCCATTGGCACTACTCTGCTCCTGACCTGATGTACTCTTCAGCAAAGATAATCATGGTGGCTACTATGTCAGTACCACTGGTCCTGTTGATCACCTGGGGCAAGTTTGCTCTGTTCCTATTCTCAGAGCATAAATATTCTCTTTAACTCTTCAATACATGTTTTTGATGAAAACTGGAATAAATTTAGAAACATAAAACTGTACTCCACCTGCTTTTCAGACATAAGATGTGAATAACAATTTGAGGATGATTCTAAACACTATATGCTTTCATTCTGGGCTATTTTGGGTGATGAAGCAGATAAAGTGTTTTTGGACCAACTCTAGAAGATGGTTAGACTTTTAAAATACTTTCTAGGTATGCTGTACCTTCTTACACAGCTCTGAGCTGCAGCTTCCAGGAATTGTTGTGGCCAAAACACAGGTAATTTTTTTGTTCTTGAGCTGAAGGAATTGGGTATTTCCACATTCTCTTTTCTGTTCTGCTTTCCCATACAGAGAGAAGGAACTAAGATGTGTGAACTGTTTCTCCAGCCTCTACTGTTAGCACGCTGTTAGCACAGGAGAGTGTGCATGGTCTCTCCAAGCTAGCAAGTGTGGCTGGCTTTAATCCACTGCAGGCTCAGAGCTCTTCTTGCCATCATGTGTCTAGAGCTATGGACAAGCACAACAAGGAGCTACACAGCTGTAGGAGGCTGTCTTTGGTTAGCAAGTAAGTCCCTGCCCAGTCACTATGTCACTCTCCCCAGTGGCATGGGAGAGAGAATCAGAAAGGAAAAAGCAAGAAAACAAAAAGATGGGTTGAGATAAAGTGAAAGGAACAGGTGAATGAGTAAAGAAAATGAAAAGAGGGAAAAACGCTATTCAAAAAACAAAAAAAAAAAAACTAAAACAAAGAAAAAAACCCCAAGTGATACAAAGACAGTAATTTACAACCTTCTACTAGCAGACTGATGCCCAGCTGGCGTCTGAGCAATTGCTACTTTTGAGAAATGTGTTCCTCACTCCCCCTAAGTTTTATTGCTGAGCATGTTGTTATATTGTATGGAATATATTTTAGGTCAGTTTGAGTCAGTTATCCCAACCGTGTCTCCTCCCAATCTCTTGCCCACATCCAACAAAATTACTGAGAGGGTAAAGTGGGACAGAGAAAAACATCAGAACTGCACAAGAACTGTTCAGCAGCAGCCAAAACATTGGTGTGTTATCAACACTGGTTTGGAATCAGTGGAAAGCACAGCACAATATAGGTTGCAATATGGAAAGCTCCATCCTAACCAGACCCAGTGCAGTGGTTCATCAGATATGCTACAGCTGTGAAAACTAATATATAATAATTTGAAATAATCAGAGGAGCAACTGAGGACAATGCTGCTTCACACTGTAGTGCACCCTATTGCATCTCCCAGCAGGACCAACTCTAGGAGAGACATTTCTCTGTGCTGTCTATCCCACTGAAATGCAATAACTAAAGAAAATAAATATTTCTAAGCACATATGAAACTGAGTATCCTGCCCAGCTTTCATGCAGTATAAGAGAAATCATCAGTTTTTTCCATCAGTATTGGGAAGCTTCATGCTTGAGCTGTGGTTTTGATGACTGATTATGCTCTTTCCTGAAATAGCTGGATGAAGCTCGTTTTGTCTAGAAACTGATAGTCTCTTGGAGATTTTCTTTGTCTCACACTCAAGCAACAACATACACCAAGCTACAGAGAAAAGATTTTTCTCTTATTAATGCCTTACTGGTTCTCAGCACATCAGGAGACAAAGAGCCAAGAGTAAAAACTACATAAACATAGCCCTTGTTTGCAATCCACAGTATAGAGGGTACTACATTTCTGGCAGTATTTCTAAATATTTCACAGGTAAACCTCCAGAAAGAAAAATCATAGAATAGTTTGGATTGGAAGGGACCTTAAAGATCATCATTTTCCAAACCTCTCATCATTAGCAGGGACACCTTCCACTAAATGAGGTTTCTCAAAGCTCTGTCCAAACCAGAAAACTTCTTGCCTAAACTTAGGCATCTAGTGCAAATTGAGCTTCTCGAAGATTTTGAGACTTCTACCAAGGAATAATGAATATAAAGCAAGGTTTAAGGGAGATGCATGTCCTTCTGAAATAGATGGGACATCCTGCAACATCCAGGGCAAGTGCCCTGACAGGTTGTGTAATCCAGGCACACATTCAGACAATCAGTTTGAGAGCATTAAGAACTTTTATTATAAAACAACTCCAGATAACAGGAATTAAATTTGCAAGAGGATAAAACAATTTTGAGAGAAGACAGAAGGTTTTTGAAAATAATTGTGGAGTTATTAGTCCTAAATACTGTAAGAGGACAGTAAACAGCTTTTCCAAGTCTTTCCTAAGCCAGACATTTAGTTTGCTTATTCCTCAGTAAAACAATGTACAATGACTCACATCTGGTTATCCAAGATTACATAACCTGGTCAAAGGTACAGCCTATGAATAAAAATAAAAACATGCAGAAACAAATTTGTAGCTTCCATCGAATATCAAAAGTGAGGAGTAGTTTTATATTTAAGTCTTTTGTGAAAATTTAACACTTTCATGGAAAGTGAAAGCATCTTGCACAAGGGAGAAAAATAAAAACGTGAAAGTGAGTGAAAAATATAGTTAAGAGATTACTTGCTGTATTTCATCCAAAGAAGTTACTTTAAGCAAGCTACAATACATTCATTTTCATCAATTTTATTTATGTTTTATTTCACTGAATTAAATGAGTTCAGGCAGAACTACATACTTCCATACTCTCAAAGAAAACAAAAGAGGAGAAAGACATGATTCTTCAGCATTATTTAGTGGGTGAAATGAATTCCACACTGGCCTGAGATGTGCACTCATAAACATTAAACAGAGCCAGCTACATGTCTTACAAATTCAGAATTGCTTTTTGTCTTCAAAATTACTTCATAAGAGATATGATGGCTATACAAATGATTATACAAATTTCTCTTTAATAGACTCTTAATGTAAAGACCAGACAGAAGGGGGAAGTGTGGTCACCTCTAGGCACCCTGAAGAGTTTAGTGAGGGAGATAGACTACAGAAACTAACCAAACGGAAGAGTGACTGTTTAGGATGCTTATGAACAGATCACTCTTAGCTGTCTCTAAAGTACTAAAAAAAGAGAGAGAACTGCCAAGGTGAAGTATCATTCCCTTGAAGGGAAGTCATTTATCATTTTATTTAAGAACTTGTACTGTCAGCCTCGATAAATGAAATGGTCCATTGATATAACTCAAATCACTGATGCGTGTCTCCAATATATAATGCTTAATTAGGTGTACTAGATTAATTTATTTTTATGTAAAGTGTTTGTGTTTTATGGAATGAGCCATTTAATTAAAAAGACCCGAGTAGAACATTGTCTTTTGTCATAGACAAGCCCTTTGATTACACGTAAAATTCCCAAACTGAAAAACCAAGTCAAGAAAATTTCAGCTATATTAACAGTTGAGAAGATTATTGTCTGCCTGGCCTATAAAAGTTCTTTAATTATTTCATGAACCAAAAAATTGTTTTTCAACTACTCTAGCTGTAAAGGTGACTTCCCTCTTTGGTCAGTTCCAGTTTGGAATTTATATGTGAAAATGGGCAGAAACTCATATTACTTACCTCAGCTGGTACAGGCTATAATGAGCTGAGAAATATAACTTTAGTTCTCATTCCATTCCAGAATATATGTCTAAGATAAATATGAATAGTTGCTCTTTCGGGACACTTTCTCTTTTCATTGACTGTAGAAAAATTACAGACAACAGGTAACTACTAGCTCAGACTAGACATTTCATGTACTGATTAAGATAATCAAGTTAAATAAGTATCACAGATACAAAACAGTGAAACAAAAACTTCCAAAGAAGTTACAGAAGATTTCAAACTTACAGTGAATAATTACAATTTTTTTTTGTCAAAAGAGTTGAGAATAACAGCAATAGAGTATTCAACATAGGTCATGGACACACACACTTGTCAGGTTTATGATCAGAGGAATATGGAAAGAGGGCTGAAAAAGCAAGCTATATATTATACATCTTTTCTGATAAAAGTATAGATGCATTCCGTAATATATATCTTTTCCTATCACTGTTTTCTTACAAAAGCTCTTCTCTAAAGAAGTCAGGACATCATATTTTTTCTTTTACATCATCCTTATGGTTTATCAGCATAAATTCAAATTAACAAGCATTGAAAATTGCAGCGAAAGTCAGAGTTCCTAGTGCATTTTTTAAACTAGTGACTCTCTATATATGTTTGTAGTAACTGTGACAAAGTCTTATGATATACAGAACGAACAGGAATATAAAAACTATGATATTACATCAGGTTATTCACCTGTTTAATATTTAATCTATCTGCAAATTTGGAGACCCTCAGGAAGAGACAATGACAAAACTTCTGGTGATTTTACTGGCTTGTGATATAACTCCTAGGAAATAATAACACATATCTCTAGGCAACAGAAATAAACATCTCCAGTCTTTTCTAGTGAAGATTTTTGTCCTTTCAAAGCCTTCAGTACTGGTAACCACAAGGAAAAAATTATATAAATAAAACCAGTGAAAATCAGATGTAAAAGCAATATATTTTTTATTAAAAGGTGAGCCTATAGGATGTAATTTACATGGATTAAAGCACTTATTTTCTAAAGATGTGTTTCATTGAAGTTAGATATAAATTCAAAATAATGGATTTTCTAAAAAATTAATAAGGTGTTCCTTCTTACATGTTTCTATCCATGTACATATTTATTTTACTTATCAGCTCTGCTAAAATTCTTAACATTCACAAGTACTCTCTGTTGTTATTACATTTTGCATGATAGTTTCCTTGGAATTTTATTCTATAATTCAGTGAGCAGAACCTAATTACCACAGTCCAGAGATTCATCCTCATGAAGCAAGTCAGAGGAGAAGGAGTGGAGGCTTTTACTTCTAAATAAAACTTAGATGTTTTTATAAATGTATAATCAAATTCATTCCTCCTCAGCAAGGATTCAAGGATTTTTGAACATTTTTTCCTTTTTGTTTTGGGTTTTTTAACATTTTAAATTAAAAATTTACAATTAAAATGACTGAATACCAGGGAAACTGCTTGGAGGTACTGTTTCATCAACTCCCAACTAATTTTCTTTTTTTTGTCTTTTTTTTCTTTTTTTTTTTTTGGTTGTTGTTTATTGTTCTAATCTCTTTGTAATGGTTCAATGCAAATTTTCTTTTTTCCTCTGTCCTCAGAGTATAACTTCCACAGAGCAAATTTTGTAGTCAGACCTCTTCCAGCTATTTTCCATCCAGGGTCTTAACATTCTGTAGCTGTAAAGCTGTGAGAACACATCTATGGAAACCGTGTAATTTAAAATTAGTTAGTTGATCATGAGTATTTTGCAATTGAATATAGGATAAATATTAAGCAGACACCTGTTCTTCAAAGAGGGAGGCAAGAGTGAAACATTGGTGTATGAAACAAGTACCGGTATCAATGAAAACAGTTTGACATAAAAAGGCCAAAAGCATAACACTGCAGTCATCATGTAAGGGTTAAAAATGTGTATCTCCAAAACTGGGTTAAAGTTTCCTACTTAAGATGGAGAATGAACAGATGTGTTTTTCTTCTTCCCTGGAACATAGATCATAAACTGAGAAAAATCAAAACTTTCTGTGCTTGCTGAAGTCTCCCTCTTTAAACAAAGAGCTTATCAATAAGAAACCAGTGTTCATCTCAAGGCTTTTCTTTCAGCTTTGTTTTTTTTTCTTTCTTAGAAGTATTTTGCTCACATCTTCAGGAGAGCTGTGCTCACTGCTCTTATTCAGGTGAGAAAGCTAATGCCTCGATCCTTGCTCCTCATACCCTTGAATTTACTTCATTATCTTTTGCAAGATAGAATTGTGTTATCCCTATTTTACAGGTGAAAAAAGGAGGCATTGAAAGTCTCAGGGAGAGGTCAAAGCACCTCATTAAATACTCCTTATGTAAGTATCTCAGGATTGGGATCCAGATTCATCTTAATTTTAGTTAGCAAGCTGAAGCTCCTAATTTAGTAGACTATTTATCTTCACTGGTTTTTGTTATCAACCAACCTAGATAGGTTTCATCTGACTGAACATTTGAACAACCCCCACAGGACAGTTAAGCTCCCATATGTGATTTCCTGACTATAATGCCCAGTGTGCAGTGGGGTGAATCCATGCTTTGATGTGTGAATCCAGGGGATTCAGAATGTCTACACAGGTCTTTTATGTTTCCTCTCAGAAGGAGTATCAGGAAAACCCCTCTGCTGGGTGCCAAGCACTCTTGGGCTCAAGCACTCTAATCACTGCCAGTGGATACCAAATGTCATCTGAAAGCCAAATCCCTCAACTGCCTAACAAAGGGGAATCAGAGCACACTTTCTGCAACCGTTGTTATGTAGTCTGACAACAGAGCGTATGATCTTTCTTTTTTTGTCTTCCTTCTTGCCCCAGGGTTGTAGCATTTTGGCACAGCTCCAAAGAAGCTACCAAAATCCATATGCAAACTGTTTGATAGCCTCCTGCTTTAAACATTGCAACGGGGCATGCGATCTAGGAGGACTGAGAACTCTCTCATGTCTCCTGCTGAAAAAGGAAAATAAAAAGAAAAAGGGGCGGGGCATATCACAGTGGGATTATGGGAGTCATTCCAGGTGGCCTGGATGGTCCATTAGCGATGATGACCCCGCACAGAGTAGCTGCCACTTCTCAGAGGGTGTTTATCAGGTCTGAGTCCTTGATGTGAAGATAAAGAGGCATCACTCTGCCTTGCAGGGTTGCCTCTCTTTCTTCCTTATCTAGTGCCCAGCTTGAAGTCTGAAAGGTGAGGGCTGCAGGGGCCAGCTGTTGTGAACGACCCATTGTTAACAATTCATTAAGAGGTGATGGAGATGGAAATAGAACACATTCCCTTGGTTACAACTTCCATGTAACCCAAGACACAGCCTCATACTCACTACTGTGAAGAAATTTAACTTCACTCCAGCCAAAACCAGCACATGGTTATTCTAAGTGGGTTTTTATGAATGAATGTTCTATGCTCTGTAACTTCTCGTATGCCTTTAGTAGAGTTTTTTTACCATGTGTGCAAAGTGCATTTGTTTAAACAAAACAGGTCTGCTGCATATGAAGCTTTAATTTTGCAAATGTGATCTATTCTGAAAATTTGTGGTACTGTTACTGCTATATATTAAACAAGTATCAGTTTAGTAAGACGGTGAGATAAATTTTCAGTGTATTTTTAATGCTAGAATTATTCTTCTAATTTCTCATGCAGCATGCTGAGTTGCATATTTGATTAGCACTAATGTGTTCATTAGAAATGCAAGAAACAAGTTTATGAAGGGAAGATTGTTCTGGAGGTTCTAATTCCTTTTTCTTATCAGTCACAGCAACAAGTGGGAGTATTGCAAAATAATGAAAATTTTCACTTCCCATATGTTCAAAAGTTCACAGACAAATGAAGATTATCTTTTCTGTAGTTGAAATATAATCCATTGGACTCTGATATTCTCTAAAATACTAAGAAAAAGTTTGCACAGTCACACAAAATCCACACAAAATCACTACAAAAACAGATTAAACTCTTGGCAGAAATCTTTTACACCACAGGCAGGTACAGGGCACTTGTCCTCGCTAAAGGTTAGTTCATTTCCAAGGATTCTGCTCCAATGGGTCTGACAGGAAAGTTCCAGCTCATGGCTGAATAGTTAGCTACCTGTATCTCTACGTGGTGAAATACAGGACAAGTTTAGGCTCAAATATAGCCTCAAGATAGTGCATGAAATGTACAGCCTCATATAATTCAGTATTCCTTACCCTTAATCTCAAGACTCCTGAGAGGGGAACTATTATTATTGTCCAGGGTAAATGGCCAACAGTCTTTCTCATTCAATTCTCATTTCTCAATGTTTGATGTTTAAAAAATCATCCTTGGACACTGTGGAAAACATCCTGAGACAGAGACAACCTCAGACATGTTCTTCTAAGGATCAGTAGTGAGAACATCCACCAGAGATATGAGGGAAGTAGAAGAAATCTTTGTTTTCTCAGATGTGTCATTTCCCATTCTTAATTCAGCCTCATGTACAGCCGTGTCCAAGACCTTTACTTTTCAAACTTGCTTTTGAATTCTGGAAAGACTTGTATTTTGACCAGAAACCATAGTCATTTTCCACACTAATACTTATATTCTCAAGGGAGATACATAGTCTCAGCTAGTCAAATTTTTCTGATTATGGAATATATCTGGGAATTTCAAGGTCATTCAGGTCACAGTATTGGTTTACAAAAGAATTATTAGACAAGTCAGCTCACTTGTAGTCAAGGAGCAGCAGACTCTTAAGGCAAGATTATTCTCTAGCCACTTGCTGCTGAAATACCTAATTAATTTTCTTTAATTCAGTATTATTTGCTTTTGTGTGTCCAACTGTTGATTTTTCCATCTGATATCATTCATGGCATGAGGAGAATGAGGAAAGGGTGGGTGAGCACAGAAGGAGCATCAGGTTGTGACCTACCTGTTCTTCTCAAATATGTTGTGTGGTCTGCTGCCAGGTGCTTTGGGTCTCCTCTGAAAATTCCTGACACCTGCTGACAATCAGCAATGCACAGAAGTTATGTGTGTCTGATTACATTGACACTGTGACAGAAGCTGTACATAGTAATTTGAGTCATTCATATCACAGAGATTTCAGCAAAAAGCATCAATGTCAACAGTGCTGTCAGCAGCTTTCTGCTGGTGTCCTGCTCAGCTGGGCTTTAAAGAGTTGCCATAACAGTTTCCACATTGCACTGTACTTACTGTAATTCAGCAATAAATTGAAGTCTGTTATTATGTTTCATGTCCAGCCTAAGCTGTAAATTACTTTGCAAGGCAATGGGATAACAGGCCTTCACTGGAAGAATGAAAGGCTTCAAATCTTAATAGTTTTCAACAGAGGCTGTCAGAAAAATTTCCAGTGTTTCCTTTTTGTGGAAAAGGATAATGACCCTTCCTCAGAGAGCACATACCCATAGTTTCTTACTCTGGAATTCTTGGCAGACATCTTCATCAACCCAAACCTTTAACAGGACAGACTTTGGGCCAAATTCTGCCTTAGCTTATTGGAAAAACTGACATACAACTCCACAAAACACATAGGAACTCTGCAGATTTCCTAATGAACAGTAGAATCTCACACTTCAGGTCTATCAAGCCTTCTGGAATTTCCCCAGTTGTGTTTCTGAAATTGTGTTTGGTATAATTATTCTCATGTGTTCTCATTATTACCTGCCTTGTTCAGCCTGGTGGGAGGTAGTGTCTTGCAGATGTTCCTGCTGTCTCCCTGTGGAGCTGAAAAGAACAATGGCCTACTTGCCATCCAGAATTTTTACAGCTTTGTAACTAACTTCTTGAAACAAAGTAATTAAACACAGCAAAACCACTGCTTTTTTTTTTT
>VZRZ01005074.1:112951-125403 GCA_013398175.1 Climacteris rufus | reverse complement strand
TTTTTTTTTTTTAATGAGGACAAGTTTGTATGTTTCTCCCTGAAATAGTCAGTGACTGTCATGGCCTCTCAGTCACTCACTCAAGGTCACTCCATGGCTCAATTACAAATACTGCTGCTAATGTATAAAGTATTTCAAGCATTTGCAAACATGTAGCTTTCCTAAAGTGCGTTTACACATTGTAGGAAAGCAACAACCCTTGAAACCAGGAAGTAAAAAACCATTGTTAGTTCTGCCATTTTTTCTGCACTTGCTTAACTTTTAACAACTGAATGAATCAAGGGATTTAATTCAAGTTTATAAAACAGTATTAGCAGATATAGCACTCATCAGCTTTCTGATGCTGAGTTTAGAGTCTAGACTAAAATATTCAGAAGAAAAGGGTAGACAGCTGGGAAGGGCAACTCAGAACATGCATGTTAAACTGCAGTTGTAACTTCCCTTCGTCTGATAACTAAAGGGAGCACCTAAGCTAGTTGATTGAAACAGGTCCATTCTACTCACATTTGAGAATTTAGATGTATTACATCACAAGGCTTTGTGTGATTTTTGTTTGTGCAGTGGCTCTGAAGAGAGGTAGTCCAAGTCTTCCCCAATTCCTGCCTCCAAACTTTCTCCTTGAAATTATCACTATGAATTCAGGTAAGCTTTAGAAACTCCACTCCAGAAAACCAGAGAAAGGAAGTGATTGCTCTTTCGCAGCTTTACCATGTTGATTAAATTTTGTTCCTTACTATCTGTAAACATTTCTAAATCAAAAACAAAGCATCAGATCTAATGGTAGATGGGAGTAGCACAGAGGGACCACAGTTCAGTGAGGTTTTATATCTCCTGTTGGAAAATAATCACAATCTTCTCTTATCCATTTTGGATTTTACTGCCCGCATCAGTTCATTTTCCTTCTCATCCTAGCTTTTTTTTCATGGTTAGAAAATTGCTGTATAAAAGGCAACAAATACCTATCTGTGGGAATGCCCACACATGGAAAGTTACTGATGAAACAGCATCTTACAAGCAACAATTGTGTCTGCGTCATTCCAGATGGAAGTCAAACCAATGCCCCCTGAGACAGGCCTAGACTAGATCTTGTTTTATTCCTTGTCTTGCTGTCCTTTGCTTAGCATGCAAGCCCTTGGGGATAGGAATCAGTCTTCATAGTATACTTGTACAAATCATAGTTTGATAAGGCCCTGGGCCATATGCAGATCAGGCAGTCCCTGCTGGCGGGAATCACCAATGTTATTTAATCTCCTCAGTTCCACCTAAGTACCTTGCTTGAGTAGGAATCCATGCCAAAACTTATGTGTATTTTTTGGGCTGTGGATCTCAAAAAAACTTGACACAGGTTACTTTTTCCTATAAATAATGTATTGTCAAATTAAGGATTTCAGAGACATTTACAAGCTAATTGTGTTGTAGTGCCTCTGGGCGTGGCTTGCGGCTGGGACCGTCGCTTCCTTTCCCCACCGCGCGGTGCCGGTTCCTTTTATCCCCCGCGCGGTGTTGGTCCTTTCCCTGCCCCCGCGCGGCAGCTGGAATGGTGCAGCCCCGGCTTGGCGGGGACCGTCCCGGCCCAGGGCGGCAGGGGCTGTCCCCGCCCACGGGAACAGATCATTGGTTCCCATGCCGGGTCCAGACAGCCGACTGTCAATCATTGCGGTCCTCCGCCGTGATTGGCTCTCCTGGCTGCCCTCCCCTTGCCCCTTTTTTATAACACGCCCCGGTTGCCATTTTGGCTGTCTTCTCCGCAGCATGAGTCCAGTAATAAAACTTGCTGGAACGATAAGCGGAAAGAACCCCTCATTCTCTTTATTTCCCTGCAAAAATGAAACCACTGTGCGTAAGCTAAGCCAAGATTCTGCGGTAGTTCTGATGCTCGGCTCGCCTCTGATCGGAGACAAGATAAGGCCTGAGTCTCATTATTTAGGCAAACGGGGCTGACACAAAAGACTCTGAGTTACTCGCGCTTTATACCCGCGGAAAATTGATATGCAGCCATAATTCTAGAAATTATTATTTTTATTTGTTGGGTTATGATATTGAATAAAATGTGCCACGTACTCAGCAAGCAGATATGAGTAAGGACATAGCCACTGCCTGGGAGATATTACAATCTATAAAAATCAAGACTGCCAAAGGGGTAAGAGCAGAAAACAGGAGAGAAATAATAGATATACCTTGCAAGAAACTGGTCTAATAATATTAGACCAATTTTAAAGCCATTTTATATAATATCTTATAGCTACATCCAGGCTCTACTGTAAGTAAAGCTACAGGTTGGATTCACCTTTCACTACGGTGAATAGCAAAATTCCCATTCATTTTAAACTCCCCTAGGTTTTTAGGATAAAGCTGGATTAATGTGAGGGGTTTTCCCCTTTGTTTTCTTTTTTGTTGTTTTCTTTTTCAGAACAGCAGACAAACCTATCAGTCAAATCATCTTCAGCCTGCTCTAAAGCTTTCAAGAGTTTTAAAATTTTAAATGCACACTTAGATGTAACAGTGACCCATGTAAAGTTTTTTTGTTTATTTAATATAAATTCTGACTCAGGTTTGAGTATTTGTGATTTCAAATTAAGAAACTCAGTGACTACTTTCTGGAAGAAATGTTCTTTTCTTCAGCATGACTAAGAATTTTAAGATTTTCTTTTCTGATTTAAGATACCAAATGTGCTGTCTGAGATGACATCATTAAGTAAATTGATTAGACTCCAAAGCCACCAAACTTTGCATGCCCTAACCTACATCCCTTCCTTGTTCATGGGCATACCTAAACTCAGAGTGGTCTCTTCCAGAGTTGACAGCTGCAACCATTGCTTTTTTACTGACTTCTAGAATATTGAGACCACCAATTTGTCATCCCGAAAACTATCCAATAGATCCACAGCAAGAGATGAAGAAGAATTTACATGGAAGTAAGTGGGATCAATCCCATCTCACTACTCATGCTTCTCAAGATGGAAGGTGAGAAGTTCTGTGGTGTCAACGAGCAAGACTGAGGGAGGAGATGAGGCTATCGAGGGATGCATCTTAAGAGAAATGTCCTTGTCACACCTCTCCCATCACCATTTATTGCTTTGTCTGAGCTCCTTCATTTTCCTCTGTTGTACTTTGGACATTTTCCTCCTGCTCCAGAACAGAGACGGACATTCAAGACAGTTTATCTGTCTTCACTTAGTGCTTCCTACCATTTAGCATAAGTGATATTAGCTACTGTATCCTCAAAACAACCTTCCATCACCACCTTTCTCCTCTCAAATGTTCAATTTAAAACTGTACTTATTTCATCAACATCTTGCCTTATATCAGCAGTAGATTGTCTTATTTTCCCTGAAATTGCACATTCTGCAGCTCTTGATTAAAAGCTGTTTTTTCTGTTTACCACAGGGACTATGTGGTTAAAACACTGGTGTTCATTCCTGTATGCCAATATTCCATGTGTGTATTCCAATAGTATAACTTTCCTGTTCTATTTATTTCTACATAGCAAACAAAATTTTTTTTTACCATATTGTTCCCAATCGACTCCAGACATCACCTGTGTAAGATGGGGACAAAGACCATTATTGTCTTCCCAAGGTAAGGAAAGTGCTCTAGTGCTGCAGTAGGAACAGAGAGAGCTGAGTCTGTTCAAAGGATCTCAGATTTTTCAAGCTGGGCTCAGAAACACTGTTAATGAACATTGTAGTCAATGTAATTCATGGGCTTCGTTTCTGTATGACCAAAAGAACTAGAAAGGTTGGAGTAATGTTTTGAATTCCAATGTCAATTGCAATTTATCTTATTTAAAATAGGAAGGCCTGCTTTCTGGGTGATCTGAAGAAAATTCTTCACTGGAAATTGGACATAATAATAAATCACTTCCTGATTTTCTCACATGAATAATTTGTGTCTTGTTATGCAAAGCCTGGAAGCTAATTTGAAGTTGAGAGCAGAAATATACTAATAATCAGTGCCTCTCATTTCCAGATTTGCTTTTCAGAGGGGCAAAAGCACTGTGTAAGAAATCAAATGGAATACTAAAAGGTGAAGGAACAGATATCTGACAAGCTAAAGCTTAGCAATTGTAATGCTGCAACACAACAAGCAATGCAGCAAATAATGTGATTGGGGCAATGTCACCTTGAGCTTCAGTCCCTCCCTCTAAATTTATATGTATCTTAAGGATAAAAGGAATCATAGTATATCTTACCTTTACACTGGAAAAGAACTGACTGCATGACAGACAAGGTCAGGGCACTTTAAGCACTGAGTTATAGAAGGGAGAAAATTAACTTTTTTTTTTTGGACAGGTAATTTTTCAGTCTGATCAGTTCCCTGGTCATTTCCATTGCACAACACTCAAATACATGTGCCAACAGAAGATCAAGAGTGGAAGAGGGCCGCAAATAAGCAGATGCAGTGAGAGCTGCTCAGGACTGCTTCCGATGGCTGCTCTGGCTTATGTCAGCTGAGAACATACATCAAACTGCATATGAACTGCTGCCTCTCTCACTTTGGACAAGCTGTGAGAAAGAGTATGACCTTTAGCTGTAAACACAGAAATCTGCCAAGTGATTTTTGCTCCTGGAATATCACATTGTATGGACTAGATTCAGGTGGACTATTCCACCTAAAGTTTTCTACCAGATGTTTCCCTTCAGTTGCCTTGATTGTGTCCCAGTCAGCACCTTGCTTAGCCCATCAGGGGCTAATGTGTAGAGTGTCAAAGGTATTACATTCCATCTTCTGACAGGCTCAGGAATACTGGTGAAATAAGCATTGCCTGGGTATGTCTCTATTTCCACTGTCAGCCCTACAATCAACTAAATTTTTGGTGACAGTTTCAGAGATTCTTCTTTATTCTTTGCAGAGAGAGAAAAGTGCGGCTTTTTTTCGTGTTGGAAAGAACAGTTTTTAGTACAAAATTAAGAATTTTTAGCTCTATTTAATATCCACCAGATAATCAGGATTCCATATGAGGGATGGTGGTGATGTATTGAAAGACTTAGTGTTCCAGTTTCTCTATTTTAGACAGCGTGAAACCTTTGCAGATTATATTACTTTATGCTTAAAGTTAAAAGCTGAAGAGATGGTATGCAATTTGTTAACTATGTGAGAAGGAAACAGCAGTTTCTGGGTTAGTTTTGTGGTTGATTTGTGGTAGGTTTGTTCTTTATTTTCTTTTACCATTGAATAGTGAAGAGTTTAAAAATACCCTGAATCTGAAAAGTATTTGGCTAAAATACTATTAATAATGCAGAAAATTCTTCTTATCTTTTTGAATCATTAGAAACCTGGGCTCTGACTCTATCCTTTTTCTTCCCCAGTGTTGCTGATTTCAGCTCACTATTAAAATACTGTATGCCTTGCTTCTACTGAACAATCTAATTCTGTTCATACAAATCTGAGCTCATTTCATAAAAAGACTTTATCTAACATATTTCCTTACACGTGTACAAGACCTGTTAATTTTGGTAATAAAAGCAATCATGATTGATAACATTACATACCCAAAGATTTATAATAGAAATGTAGATAGCCTTGTAGTCCAAACACTACAGTTCTATCTGTGTAATCTTGGTTCTAATTTAGATTATGTAACTATTTTATTATTTGTGATTTAGCAAATCCCCTACTCTTGTTGGTTCAAATTTATCTTATTTGAGTTAATTAGATGTTAAAGCAAGATGTTATGAAAATTTGCAACTGACTCTTGCTGACTGAGGAGAGAGGCTAGGATACAAAGTACATAATTAAAAAGATAAATATTTGTTCATGTGTATCAGGTGTCTCGCCAAATTTAAGCACCTGACTGTGGTTTTACATAAGTTTCTTATACCCTCCAAATATTTTGGTAAATATGATTTGAATAATCACTAACACCCACAGTACTAATTACTAATCCTGGTAATCCTTTGCAATGTGACTAAATTTCTGCACCATTCTTGCTGCTTGTCTATTGATCCAGAGATCCCGGGAGTCAGTCTCTATATAATTACTTGTCTATGATGCCAGATGATGCTGGGAGAGTTGCAAAGACTTGTTAGAGAAACAGCTACAGTGCGGCCAGCAGGACCAGAACAGTGATCATCCCCCTGTACTCGGCACTGTTAAGGCCACACTTCAAATCCTGTGTTCAGTTTTGGGCCACTCACTACAATAAAAATATTGAGGGGCTGGAGCATGTTCAGAGAAGGCAATGGAACTGGGGAAGGGTCTGGAGCACAAGTCTGATGAGGAGCAGCTGAGGGAGCTGGGGTTGTTTAGCCTGGAGAAAAGGAGCTCAGAGGGCACCTTCTCACTCTTTACAACTACCTGAATGGAGGTTGCAGCTGGGTGGGGATCAGCCTCTTCTCTCAAGTAACAAGCAAAGGGACACAATGAAAATGCCTCAAATTGTGCCAGGGAAGCTTTAGATTGGACATTAGTAAGAAGGTTTTAATGAAAAGTGTTGTCAAGAATTGGAGCAGGCTGCCCAGTGAGGCGCTTGAGTTACCACCCCTGAAAGTATTTGTAAGACATGGCATTTGGGGACGTGTATTAGTAGTGAACTTGGCAGTGCTGGGTTAATAGTTGGACTCAATGGTCTTAGAGGTCTTTTCCAACCTAAATGATTCTATGACTCTAGAGAGACTAGGAAGTGGGTGTTATCTTGGGTTTCCAGGGGTAGCCTTTATCCTTCATGGGCCACTCTAAGCTTCCAAGAAACAGTATCTTGATTTCCAAGGTTGGCCTGCTCTTTGGTTTGTTTTACTTAAGAATGAACAATATAAAATTCCACTACCTTATTGCATTACAGTGTATAACGTGAACTAATATATATTAACAAAGTTAATACTCCTTCTTCCTCTAAAGGCTGATTGATATAACAGAGAAGAGAATTCTCGTAAAAAAGGCCAGCAGAGATTGCACAGTCAGTGGAGGGAGACAGGCTTACAATAGGGGGTCACATCTCAGATCTTCTGAAGAGGCCTGTGAAGGTGCCATCTGCTTTCTGTTGACAGCAGAGGATGAATGTGAGTGTGTACCTAATGACAGTGCCTTCAAATTGGTTGTAAACCCTTGAATAGTTCCTATTGTGGAGAACCTGAACTGGATCTTAAAACATAATGCACCACAGAGGTGGCTTTAAGTGGGCAGCTGTTGTGAATCCCTGTCCTATGAAGTCCTCCTCTAGCCACCTTTGCGTGTGTTTTAGAAAGTATTACATGCTGTGCTCGACACATGCAATATGTGTATCTTGTTCCATACACCTTTCTATCCACGCACAATTTTTCTCTCAGGAAAAAAATAAGGTGTGGCCAAGAGTATTTATTATCATCTAATAAGTCAGAGATCTTACTCTTCATTCATATTTATTGCTACTATATTTCAGTAATGCAGATTGTTATGGAATTATAGTCATGAATATCAGATGAGAATAAATCAGACAGTGGGATTTATCTGACATGATATTAAACATCTGCAGTGTTAGCAGAAGTGTTGATGTAAATTAATAATTCTGAGCTACTTCCTCTAATAAAAGAGAAATTAAAATAGGCCTGTCTGTAGTGAGCCATGTGAACTGGTTTAGATGGTTTCTTTTGCACTATCTGTATTCTGCTCAGAAAGTTCTTCCCCACTGAATTGAGAGTGACTAGTTCACATGTAGACAAATCCAGTATGGATGTCTAAATTTACAGAGATTCATGCCTTCCAAAATGAGTGAAATACTGAGATTCATTGTTCTTTCTTACTCAGATTTTGACAGGTCAACTCCAATACACATATGCCACACAATATTCCATTCTCCATACAGTGTGTTTATCAGGTCTAATATGTCAACCTCATAGTCTTCTGCATCACTATCCTTACTCAACATGGTCTGTCTGCTGGTAGGAATAGGTGATTGTGCCTTTTCTGCTTGATTTGTCTCATGAGATTATCTGTCAAAAAGCAATTATGCTTGAAAGCTGAGCAGTTTGGAATATTTCTACCTCCTGAATCATTATCTAAATGTTTTTGAAACAAGTACGACTTCACTGTCTCTCACCTGTTATTAAGCTTTTGGCACTTTCTCATGCCTGATGTTTCAAAAGAAGTTTGGAAAGCTCCATGATGTATTTAAAAATCAGGATAATGTAGCAGCTGGTGAAAACTTTTCTACCTGAACTACACAGATAAATGGCTTGTGATTCAAAGATGAGATTGATCAGTCTTCACAGCTTGATTTTGGATGCACCTATGCTGTGCATCCTGCTGGAGTAGCTGGAACATTTACATATTACCTAGTGCTTGGCAGAGATATCAAATTGGACCCTGTACACAGGACAGCATTAATTCATCACAGCACCTAAGTTAATTGCCCTGGTCTGATGGCAATGTTAATTAACCAGGGCACAGAGACACACTTACTTGGTTATTTCTCTTCTGTTTCCAGAGCTAGCTTGCGTGGCACAGCTCCTAAATTTATACACCTTTATCCTTTGCCTAAAGGAGATGTGCCCTGGAGTGTCCTGGATCCTAATGAGTGTCACTTCCTGGGTAGCCTCTTTAATTTCACTGTGTTATAAATCCATTAAAACTATCCAAATATACCTGTGCTTGCTCATAACAAAAAAACATATCGTTCTTCACGTTACCTAAAGATCTTATTGAGCAATGGGAAGAATCACCTTTTCCCTAGAGAATCTCATTTAAGAGTAGATAGAAGTATATAACAGTCAGCCATTTTAGCCCAAATCATTAACGATTTTTAAGTAGTAAAGCCTTTATAACAAAATTTGACTCGATTTCCATTTTACAGAACTAAACACATATAGCACTGTGGTAAGTTAATTTTTTTATTTGCATTACTAAATATCAAATATATGTCTAAAATCTAAGACACTGCTGTGCAAGGAGCTGTCTGACTATAACAGAGAGAGACAGTTTTTGTCTTAAGGGAGATTGTACTTGAATAGCCAAGAAAGATAAAAGAGAAACAGAAAATGAGGGTGAAATAACTCACCTAAGCTCATACAACAGATCAAGGACAGAGCTATATTTTACTTCGCCTTCCAAATGTTCCCTGTCTTTCCTTGTGTATGTTTTTTTGCAAGACACTAAATTAATTTGTTGATTTTTAAACTCCATGTGCATTCTGGGCTCAGGAGTTTTATGATAAACTCAGAGACTAAAATCTACTCAGGAGCTGCAAGAAGTAAATTCAAACTTGCTTGTCAAATGCAAGCCTGCTGATGGGTGCTCCAAGCTCTCAGGGGCTGTGTGTGGATTATGTCCACATCACCCTGACCTGCTGATTAAGCAAAACACATGTGTTTGAGTCCATCAGACACTGAGACACATAGAAATCTTGTCATATGGAAAGCTCTAGAAAAGCAGGGAAGAAGAACAGATCCAAAAAACATATTTAAGTCATATTTTAGCAGTAATTCAACTTACTCTTCTCTGGAGCACGGAAAGTGATTGCTGGCTTCTCAAAGGCTGGCTCAGGAAAAACATTGGAAATGTTCCTTGACCTTCTTCCCACTGGCTCCAGACAACCAAGACAACAAGACTGAGCCCATTCTGTATACAATGTTTTAGGAACAGAGAAAAGCAGTATATTCCCTGGTGGTCAGAGTTTTATTTTCTTTCAAAGTGATTAATTTAGTGAGAAAAGTGTGTTTATAGAGATGAAGATATGACTCACAGCAAGGAAAATCTTAAACATCTGACCTTGTCATATAACCTTTCCTATTCTTTAGTTTCATATGGCTGAAGGCCAAGGGGGATTATTAAAATAGGAGCAAGGAGACAACCGGTGTCACAATTACAGAATTAAACACAAAACAAAAGTGATTTTTAAAAGTCAGGATAATGCACAACTGCTAAAATGCCCTAATCATGCAGTGGAATAAGTGCTGTCACTTTAGGGAAAATCTGTATTGCTGTTGGACTGTGCCTGTCACAAGCCATCAAATATCATCTACTTACATCCATACAGAGGTCAGTCATGTAGACTCAGATCACTGTCCTGTGTCCCTCAAGAGAAAGCGAGAGAAATTGCAGTGGTATCAATGCTCACAGCCCAAAATAGTTTCAAATCCACCTCTTCATCAGGCTTCTCAGTTTTACTATAATGTTGATTGGATTAATCGAGATATCACTTCTATTAAACCTATGTAGTGTAAAGAAAGTAGAACACAGAAATACTGAAGAAGGTGTATGTATGCATTTATATAGACATTATAGATTCACATGTATTTATATGCAAGAGATTTATGTATCAGAATTTAAGTAAATGTCATCTTCTGTTTTTGTCTTCAGATTAAAGTAGAGTTTATTTGCAAATGTTAATTCTCAAAGTACACTTCAGGATTCTAACAGACAAAAGGATGGGATTGTTGAGATGCCTCCTTAGTTTGAGCCTTTAAAAAGAAAAACAAACCAGCTTGCTAGTGGTTGTTGAATGGTCTAAATTAGACAAGATTTAATTCTGGGAAAAAATTCTTGCTCCTGACAATGCATCATGTCTTATCTTCTGTACTCTTGCTTCCCATTAACAGAGCCTTCCCTAACCTGGATGTCATCCACTAGCCTATAAATTGTCTTTCTCCTCTGCCTGACATACTTAGCACATTTCACACTAATAAGGGTTCAAGAGTTCAGTAACACTCCGGTTGATGGGGCCTTAAGTTTTAATAGCAACAGAATGTTATAGTAAAAGTTTATTCATAGAGTTAACATTAATATCTTTTACTGCCCAGAAACTTCATGTGCATGCAAGGCAAACTGCCTGAAGTTACTTTTCTTCTACTAAAAATTTAAAGTTCTAGTTTTTACTCAGTTCTGTTTGTCTAGAACCCATGTTCACACTCCTATACCCTGACAGCAACTGGCTACAGGCTTGACACATGAGCTTTGATTTTTACTGCAGTCTTATCAGTAAGCTGTAAGTGTTATCAGTATTCTGAGGACTTTGTATGTTTTTCTGCCCTCTCTGTGACCAAATCCAGAACTAAGCAGAATATTCACAGGTGTAGGTCTGCATTAATTCATTCCAGGGCCAGAAGGGGCTATGAGACCTGTTTAAACTGTGGCTGGATTAAGTCATCTCTCTTCTGACTGACATACAATTTCATTTGAAAGACTTCAGGAGACAGTAGATCCTTCCCAAGTATAGAGACATATACTGGATAAAATGTTTTAAAGCTTTAATCAACTTCATTAATAAGATATTATGTCCTAATTTCGAATTATTCTAAATTTTTAAAATTCTCATTTCTAATTGCAAAAAATTAATTTCAGTTTTCAGGTGCTGAATCTTGTTTTTCTTCTGTAGAAAGGCTGGGGGGAAAAAAGCACCTCCTTCCATCATCAGAATTCAGCACAGAATAGAGCTCAATAGAGCACAGAATCTGTCTTCATGTTGTAATGTTGCTTTCTAATCTGTGGATCATTTCACAGAGATCCTTTTGAGTACAAGTATATCTGCACTCTTTTTGACATGGACAATACAAGTTGGCAAGATACAGTGATATAGTATCACTGCTATGTGAATAGAAACCAGAGTTGAAGGGATTCCCTGTTCCTACATCTAGGATGGGTTTAATTCTTCAGATGACAGAAATGTACTGAGAGCTCACACTGAGGTGAATACAGCTCCAAGGTTTTTCTTTAATTTATTTCTTTCCAGAAGTCTCCATTTCTGCAAGTATAAGGTGCTTTCTCTGTTCCTGTATTCAATCCAGCTGTCTGCATTACTACTTATGTGTCACCAAACTGCTGTCAACCACAAGCTTAACCAGCGTATATTTTCTATTCCTTTATGGATCATTTATCTCACAACACTCTTCTGGAACAGAGGTGTACCTTTCCCACTCCTCAAAGCTCTTTGAGTGAATAGAAAGAAATACTAAGGCTCATAAGCAAAGAATAAACTTCCAGGTTTTATGGGCCTCTGGTGAAATGACTATGTTTTGCTTTGGATTAAGCATATAATTAGGTCTCTGAATTGTGCTGCCTAGGCAAGATAGACAGCATCAAAGATGCGTTGGGAGTAACCGGGACTCAAAATGGCTTAATCCGGTCAGGGCTGATGTGTCTCCCATTTTCTGGCATTGAAGTTTAAGGAAAATGTTCTAGCAGAAAAGTAAACACTTGAACAGTTTAAGCAACTGAGTGGTTTCAAGATCTGAAGCCAATCTAGAAAACGGTTATTAAGTAACCTCAGTAAGTTACCTCCGTTTGAGTTACTCCATTTCAGTACCTTAAGTTACCTCAGTAAGAATGAAACAACTTTAAATTGGCTCTTTCTACCATATACAGGTCTGACATATTATCCCAGCAAACTTTTTGCTCTGAGATACCTCTGCACATACAACAAATGCTATCCAGCACTGTGATATGAAACCTCAACTCTAATGGGCTGGTGCACTGAACTCACATTATTTCAGAAAGTTTAAAAGAAAATAAAATGAAAAAAAAACCAAAAAACAACACCCCCC
>VZRZ01005074.1:98899-112907 GCA_013398175.1 Climacteris rufus | reverse complement strand
CCCCCCGGGTTACCACCTAGTGAACAGAAGAGCTAGAGACACTTGGTAAGTAGTGTGAATGCAACTGGGCCATGCAACTTAGCCTCAGTGCCAGTGAAAAGGTCCTTGCTCTTATTTGTTTTATTGCTATAGGTGTAGTCATCTGTTTCCATCCAAAACTACATCATCCACTGAGAAAAAAAACCCTATTCTTATCCACTTTGTTCCCGTGACTGTTTATGTGCTAACACTTCTCAGCAAGAGAGAGTTCTCCTGCAGGGAATCTCAGCTTTGTTTTGTAAGCATTTGCTAAATAGGGAGATAAGTTATCCACAAATTTTATTGTGTTTTCAAGTGTTGTTAACAACTTTTTCTCAGGGACAGAGATCTTTTCCTGCTTTTTTTTTTTCCCCCCCCCAACAGTTAAGACAAGGCCAAAAATCCCCCAAGTGACTGTATACTAAAACTTTTGACTTTTACCCGTATTAATACCCATGTCCCTTTGAAGACCCTATCAGGATCTTCTGGTGCTCTAATTACCCTAATTGTCTCCAGGCCTGCAGCACAACCCTCCCTCTCTGATGGACCCTGGAGGTAGCGTGAATCTGCAGCTTGTGGCTTGCCAAGGAAAAGGCAGAAGTAAATTGAGGAAGCACACTGACACTCTGCCTGTAGCTAAACAGCAAAGGGCTGCTTAATTAATAATTTATCTCATTCTGTTTGCACTGCATTGTCTCTTTTTACAGCAGAATGAGGACTCAGAGAAAACAACAACAAAATGGAATTGTTTAAGTGGATGTCTTCCTGAAAGGGATGAGACATGGCTATGATGTTTGCCAAGTTGTAGAGAACATTTTTGCTGGATAAGTAACCAGTCTGGAACACCAGAAACTCGAAAATGTAGAGGTAGATTCACTCAGCTGCTGGGCTCCCCAGAGTTCAATGAAGTCAGCTGAACTCCAGGACTACTTAGTCACATCCTCAACTTGTGTCCAGCTTTCCACGAGGAAGGCTGTTCTTGTACTTCATGGAGGCACAGGAAGAGATGTGTGTTCTGTCATCTTCTCTGTCAGGTGACATATGTGCCAGTAACATAATGGGACATGCAAACAATCTTCTCATGACCAACACCAACATTAACTGGTGTCAGTTGATCAGTGCATGTCCCTCAGGACACATAAAACTGGAAATGAACTGGGACCATCAGTGAAGAAGGTGTCAGGGAGTGAAATACAAGGCAGCAAAAGAGCTCCTACCTCCTTTCCCTGCCTGAGGAACTTGTGGGGGTAAGGTACCAGGGGTCCCATCACAGCATAGCTGTGTTGCTCCAAACCCTGGTCACCCAATCCCAGCTCAGCTGTGGATCATGCTGTGTGCAAGAATTTGAGTTAACTGGTCTCCTGGTTTTAATCCCCAATTTTCTTTTCTAGCAGACATCTAAAAGGTCAGAGTTGTCCCAGACATCAATCTTGCCTCCTCTGCAGTGGAAATCTTACTCTATTTCTATTTCTCTGCTTTTACTTCTTCTCCTCAGAGGAGTGCCAAATGAGAAAAACCATAAGGTACACAGTATAAAATATCTGATTTTCATTTTTTTTAGCTTTCACGCTGTCCTCCACTCAACTGTCTACATAAAAAAAGTTTTAAAGAAACCTTACAATTTCTTTCTTCCCTCCCCAACACACTTTTAAACTTAGATGTAAAACAAGTAATATTTTTCTTCCCAACAGCAAACTCAGTACTGCCAAAAATATTCACAACACTTATGTAACCACTGCGTGGTTATCCACGTGAAGGATTACTGCAGGTCTCTGTACATGCTATTCTAGAGAGGTCAGTCTCCACAAACCTATTCATCCTGACGATGGCATTGCTTTGACACATGTTAAGAGCTCCTCATTTGAAAATGCTAGCTGATGCATTTTAATTTCCTTTCAGCTTTCCATTTCTCTCATGAAAGGCAAGAAGGGACAAGGTGTGGGATTTTTTTTAAATCCACTTCTGCAGCTTTCTTCTATGGCATTTAACAGACTAGAAGCATCTCTGTTTTATTCTTAGGTCACAGAAGAGTTAGCTAAACTGATAAATTAATCAATCCCTTTATTCTTTTACCTGCCACCTGTACTCCACCTCCTCTTTCAGATCAAAATTAGGACTGATTTATGTAATTGTTACTGAAAGAGCAAAAGAAACATGATGACAGTAAGGTATTAACATCAGTACCCAAACTAGGCAATGAAGGTTCCTTCCATGATATTAAGCTGATATTAAGAATGATCATGTATTCAGAAAAGCCATTTGCTTTTCCAAAGTTTGATTTTTTGATCCATTCTTTTCTTGCTGTGGTAAACTACAAGTTATGTAATGCACAGATTTATTTCTAACTGATATTTGTTTTATGAAAAGAGAATTACAAAGGCAATTCTATAGAAAACAGAAGAGAGTTATGGCCCATACATTTCCAGCATTTTTCTTCTTGCAGCAGGTAGCCTGACATTAATTGCATTATTGTATTGGGAGAATGCAGCTCTGGGGCTGAAGAGCAGTGTCAGGGATGAAGTAAAGTTAGGTGTCTCCCACCCTAGTTCTGAGAACTCAGTTGTTGTATACCTGCAATAAGCTTGTTTCTGTTATGTTTACGAGGAAAGCTAATGTCTTTTCGAGGAACTTGGTCTTGTCAGCGTGTCTGACATGATCTGAAATTCGTGGGCAGACTGGGTTACTTAGCTTAAACAAGAATTTCTTGAGGTGAGGTTTATCTTCCCTAGTTAAAGATGTTTTCAGTGCAGGCATTTAGTTCTGAACTTGGACCATGTACTTCCTTTAAAATCAGTGTGAGAAACAGACACCTTCAAACCATGGTTCACTTGAATCATTTGAAGCAATTTTTCTTCCAGATTGTTCTCAGAGCTAATTTAGCTCACTATTATGGAAGAAAATGATCCTGTCACACTTTCTCTGTTACTTCCCAGCCAGGTTAGCAAGTTCAATTAACTCACAAAGGGGTACCAGTAAGAGAAATAAACACAGAAGGTATATTTTCTTCAGTCTGCATCCCTTGACACCTCAACTCTGTATATCTTCCCATTTAGATGGGGATTTGTGTCATATGTTTAAGAAACAACGTACCCAGCTGTTTCCATAAATGTTGTTTGACATAAGCAGTGTAGTTTCCAAGTCAAATGAATGTGGAGAGTGCACTGAACATTGCAGTTTTTACAGCTGAGATGAAGGTACGAATGAGAAAGGGGAATGGTATTGAGTTGATTTAATTATAATACCTATAAAATATGGTTTTAAATAATATAGACATATTTGAAAGTGATGCATTTGGTTTGTTTAATTTTTGGAAAGAAAGAGGTAAGAGACATACTGTAGACTCAAAACCAGTCATAGTCAAACTCTCCTTAAAGACAACAGATGAATTTTCTTTAATGTAAACTAGAAAACTGATTTAAAAAGATAAATATCAAAATATCTGTTGACTAAATGAATATGAATTTGTGTTGTGGTTTAACGCCAGCCAGCAATGAAGCACCACACAGCTGCTTGCTCAGCATCCCCCTCAGCAGGCTAAGGGAGAGAATCAGATGGTTGCAAGTAAGAAAACTAGTAGATTGAGATAAGAACAGTTTAATAATTTAATCATAGAAGAAGAAAGAAGAAGAAAGAGGAAAAAAGAAGAAAGAAAAAAGAAGAATGAAGAAAGAAGAAGAAGAAAGAAGAAGAAGAAGTAAAGGAAAAAGAGAGAAAAATAAAACCCAATAAAAACAAGAGATGTGACAGAAAAAGAGTTGCTCTGACTGACACCCAGCCTGTTCCTCAGCAGTGATGCCTCAGTAAAATTCGTTCCCATTTTATATGCTGAACATGATGACATATGGTATGGAACACCTCTTAAGTTGGGGTCACCTGCCCTGCCTGTGTCCCCTCCCAGCCTCTTGTGACCCTCAAGCTCCTCACCAGCAGGACAACATAAGAAGCTGAATTGTCCTTGGCTTAGGGTAAGCACTACTAAGCAACAACTAAAGCATCAGCGTGTAATCAAAATTATTGTTGTCCTAAATCCAAAACACAGCACTGTACCTGCTAATACACAGGAGGAAAATTAAGTCCATCCCAGTCAAAACTGGCAAAACTTAACAATCAGTTTATAAAATATTTGTTTGGAACAAACAGATTACTTTACCTACCAAATATATAATATGGAGATGTGAAAAAATTTATTTTTATTTTAAATAGGAATGTAGCTTTAGAACATAGCCAGAGGTACAACTACAGAGTATTTTGCTTATGGTATGTCCAGTCTCATCTACCTCAGCCATGTCTGAACTAACTCCAAAGACTGAGCCACAATTCATGCAGTTTTGAAAGGCAGACTATACTAGCTCCACCTCTGAAACACAGCCACATTCCTTCCAGGCCTCTAGTTTAGAGCTGGCAAATGCTAGAGTTCAGAAATTTCAAGCACCTGAGAAAAAATAAATTAACACTGGAAAATTAGCATAGGGATTTATTCCTCACTAAAACTGACTTCAGGATTTTTTTTTCAAGGCTATAAATATATCTGAGTAACTAAACTAAACTAAAGTAAGTAAAGCCTGGTAGAAAATCAGTCTTAAAAGTATATTTATTCACCTCTCTCACAGAGGTATTAGAAGAACTGATTTGATCTAGACATGTAATATAAATCAGGCTTTCTAGACAAAAGGCTGTATAAATTCAGAGGTCTATTACAATGATCTAGCTGAGTATGCTGAGAGTGCTGTTGTAATTTTAATAAAATTAATTTAATTTGAATTGGTAAGCAGTTGCTGAGAGACAGCAGTTCCCATTCCCACCTGTGAAGGAAACCAGATCTTAACAGAACTTAGCAAGATATATAAATGTGATAATGACTGCATAAAATAAGTCTACAAATGAGTTGCAAACCAAGCAGAATACTCGAATCACGTCTCTTCCCAGGCTTGATTTAAGCTAATTCTAAAAGAAGTTTCCCATAAAGACACTACAGACCCTTTTAGATAGTAACACTAAAGTAAGTTAAATACTTATTGTAGGCATTATTCAGGCTTGCATTCAGTTGGCTCTCCATTAAAGGTATACTGACATGAATGCTCTTTGTCTGGATCTAAAAGCCAAGGCACAGTTGTGAAAGGATGGATAGTTTGGATAGTGTGATTTATTGTACTCTGAAAGAAATTGTATTCAACATAATCAAGAGGCAAATCTAGACTGTAAAGGACGGATGCTCTAAGAGACCAGAAAGAAAGGAGGTATTGCCAGTCAATGTAACAGAAAAAGTATAAAGATGAGATGACAGACTAGGCAGAGGAAGAAGTTTGCAAAAATTATGTGGAATATTGAAAGAAGTCTTTTCGAGAAACAGAAAATTATACGGATATAGAAAACAGGAAAAAAATCTGTCTTTTTCCTTCCCATGTTATTTTCAAAAGGGAATGGCAGCTTTTCAGGAGATAAAGTTACTGTAAAAGAGGTAGAAAGTGATTCTCAAGGCCTGAAACGAGGAGAATAAGCTTCAACTGGTGGTGAAGGAGATAGTACTGTTTAAATGCAGGTCTTTGAGGAGGCCATAAGAGACATCCTGTGTCTGAGTCACAAATGCCAAGAGATTGCTTGAACCAAGAGGGTCCTCTGAAAGGATTGAAAATATCTCCTGCTTGGCAAGGAAGCAAGTCAGGGCAAAGAAAGATGGAGGCAGAAAGAAAGAGAAAATCGCAGTAGAAACAGCCCCAGCTTCCCATCTCCCAAGTCCATGAAGTAACCCCAGAGCTACTGAGCCATGTTTCCTTCTTCTGCTGGGCTTCCGTCCTGTGGAAACTGCTCCTTTTTCTGGACTTCAGCACAATTTCAACAGAAGAGGTGAAACCCCTGCTAACTGGGAAACAGTTTCATGCCTGGTGATTGTGGTCCTCCCTGTTAGATAGAAGGTGTTGGGATGAACCTCCTCAGCTGGACAAGAGCCTAGAGCTTCATTTTCCCATCTGCAGACTACATGGACTGTTGATTTAGTGCAGAAGTCTGGGGTCACTGCACAAAAATACAGCCACTTCATTATAAAATAATTGTTTCCCCATTTCAGCTGATGCCATGGTTCCTTCCAAATCAGACCAACTCCCTTTGGAGTCTTTGGACCAATGCCATGTGTGTTGTAGGAAAAAAGCCACTGCCCTAATGCTCTTGTCTTAACTGAACAAATTTCCATAAAACTCTCTAACAGAGTAACACCTGGACCCACTGCTGGTTCTCATCTTGTTTCTACATATTGCTGTTGATGCACTTGTTTTAATCTCCTGTGGCTCCCTGTATTTGCACAGTCACTGGTGCCATTATTGCTGGGCTGTGTAATTGCACAGTGGATCCCTCAGTAGCACTAAATGTATAATTATGAAGTTCTACAAAGTAGAAGGACAAAACAACTGTTCAGTGTTTGCAGCCAATGGAGTTTTACTGTGTGCACTTTTCATACCACTTAGTTTGCTGCCTACTTAACTTTCCATAAAGTGTAATTATTTTCTGGGTAGGCTTGGAAGACACATGGAGTATAATATATTAACTGCACTTCTTATTCATAAGGTAACAAAGACTCTGCATCAAATTAATGCCAAGTGTTTCCCTTGGAAATAGCACAAATAATTTGTCACTGCTCATTACTCTCATGCTACTATACCACTGCTGGCTTTAGGAAAGACAGTTTCTAAAATTATCCAGAGAAGCTGATTGCTGGTTTTGGTATTGTAATGTTTAAATGGACCAAAACAATTCAAGATCTATGCATTTAACCCAAGCAAATAGAAGTGTTTTGCTTTTGCATTTGTCTTTCTGGCATGTATGGATTATTTTCTTTCTTTCTGAAGGATAAAGAGCACCCAGTGGAATACAGAGAGCAGAGAGCCAGCACAAGGCCTCTGTTTAAGAGAGGTTCCGAAATTTGTCTTTTGAACAGAGAGCGGACTGACCCAAGTTTTTACCAATGACAGGAATATTGGCTCTCTGAAAGCAGGGACAGAAACAAGGATACTGCCACACTGCGTGAGAGGCTTTCACAAACTGACTGAGATTTTTTCCTGAAGGGACAAGCTGGACCAAAATAAGTAAAACAAATTCTCTAAGGTCACAACAGCCTTGAAGCAGAAGAAGGAATGGAAGTGAGATTTCCTAAATGCCGTGGCAGTGCCAGGTCCATTTATACACACTCTTTAGACTGTGTAGCCCTTCTAGCCCACCCAGAACTCATTAGGACCTTTTGCCGAAAGAAGTGTGTGTTCCAGTGAATCTGTCTTGGTTCAAGAGCAACTGGAAATTTTGATGCTTCCTTTGGAAACACGACCATCTACTCTGCATGCACAGTGTTTGCACTCAGCAGGGCTGAAAGGGAAAGCTGGTGCAGACCCAGCTTTCACATTCACAGGACTAAGGAAGCTGATTCACATGTCATTTGTGGTTTGTCTGGATTGTAGGAATATTCCTTACAATTGAAATACTATTATACCTAAATTCATAACTCTTCCCTTCCAATAAACATCCCTGTCTGGGATGGCTGGAGATTCACTCCCCTTCTCTTTCACTTTAGTGCATAACAGGCTTCAGATACTGTGTTATCCTGGGAAAAGATCAGAGGCCATTAGTAATAGAGTGATTTAGTTCCTGCAATTTTTGAATGTTCTGTTTAAGACATAACAACTCTCACTCCCACATTCCCAAGTGTGAAGGGCTGGCTGAAGCCACGGCTCCTGCAGCCCTGTAGTAGGTGCCATAGGTGGGCTTCCCTTTTCTGCCTCCCTAACCTTGGAGCTAGACTTCACTGAGAAGAGAAGCAGGAGGGTTTTCTTGCATACCCAAACAGAGACGGGAACTATTTTCCCAGTGAGGTCACTATATTTATTCTCTCGTGGAGAAAAATGGGTAGTACAATACTGGATCTTCAACCTTCAGTCTCAGTCCCATCCATTTGGTCTTCTGACATGAAATAAGTGGAGTACTGAATTCTGGACCTCTATTATAGTAGTATACATCCAGCTAACCTAGGGGAGACTGGAGGAAATGGTAACTGGCTTTGAAGTGATATTTTCTAGTACAAAGAGAAATGCTTCGATGGACTATTCTGAGCTAGCCGGTACTGCTCCACTTCAGGTTTCCCCAGCTGCAGTGCCTGCCTACACTCTATTAAAGCACTTCACAACAATTCTAGAAGAAAGGACTGTTACATGAAGAGATCCCATTTGAAAATTATTATCCTAAACAGTAAGCCTTAATTTTCAAAGCTGTCAATCTCCCCCATTTCATACGTGTTAGGCACAAGAGAAACTAAAAAAGTGCGGTTTAGATCCTGTTTCCTAATTCTTTGCTTCAGAGATGGTATTTTTTGTGCAGTACTCGCTTAGCCTCTTTTTTAACAGCTTTTTTTTTCATTTAAAAAATATTTTCACTTTCAGAATCCTTCTCTCTTTTCCCCATTGTTGCTTGACACCTGAGTGCTCACCCAAACAGTTCTAGCACTAGTTCGCTTTAGTAAACCTGTTTTTCACTTTCAGCAATCTACTCTTCCCGTATTTAAAGAGTTAAGCTTCAATTTGGTTAAGACAAGTTAATGACATTCTAAGCAGAGGAATACTGCAACTCTCCCCAAGGCTGCAGGAAATTCAGATAATAGACAGTAACTTCTCATTTCAAATGTCTTCTAATAATAATTTATTTTTTTGAGAGAAAAAGTCATTTAATTAGCTCTCTCTGCTTATCTGCCTTCCATCACACTTCAGCATATTATGTAGGACTCTACAGCTTTATATACTGCAGCACAGTCTCATCAATAGCGATTATAATTCTTTGCCTGCCTGCAGTATCTTTGTTCAGCAATGGATCTGAAACAAACTCAAAGCTGAAACTGCTACCAGCAATGGCACACGAGGACAAAAGAATATGAAAGCCTTAAGTAAGTTTCAACACCATAACAATGCTTCTCAACAGCATGACATATCGATATGAAGTCCTTAAAATGTAGTTTAGAATGCTAAATAATAGCCTTATCCCCACCAGCAATATATAAAACAACACTGAACTGAAGCAACTGCTAGCTTCAATGGCTTCTAATTATAGATATTTGTCTTTTCCCATTAAAACTACTTTTAGTTTAATAGATGACTAATTGTTTTCTTCCAGAATTGATTTTTTCCACATACTTCTTTGTTTTCCAAAATAGCCCTTGCCCTACACCTGTATTTATTATTCTTCCCTCCCAGGAATCAAATTTTCTTTGAAAAGTAAAAAATTTTTAATAATCATTTTTAAGTAATAATTTTCTGTAAGAAAGCCATATCCAGATTTGTTTTATGTATTTCTGTCTCCTACAAGAAGTCCTTGTTCTGAGGTACAAGCTCCTTGTTTCTGGTTATTATTCCTCCCCAGGCTTCTGAATTTCACACCTTCTGTTAAATCCTTACTGTTGTAAAAAAATGTGTACTTAGTTTTGCACTGAAAACTCTGGATTTCCTCATAACTTGGCCTCATTCCTGAAGATCTATTTTCTTAGATAATTGTATGGGATAAGCAAGTTCCATTTCCATAAAATTTCTAAGAAATATTTTCAACACTGTAACCTTAGATGGGATTTGACCAAGCTTTGACATCAGCCTGTTAAGATGGGACAAAAGGTAAGGGAGACATGATGACACTATTACAGGAGGAACTAAATAGAAGGCAAAAGAAATCCTGAAAAATGCTAGTCAAGCGATGCTTGATACAAAAATCTTTTGCAAATAAAAACTAAAATATGTTTAGGAAAAAAGTGTATGTAGGAAATTCCCTCCAACGATACTAGTTTCCAGGACATTTCTTGCAATACTTAACTACATATATTTTCCCCAGTTGGTGTTTCCGTCTTCCAAGTATTTCCATCACACATCCTTTGCTAGGTTAAGTGTTACAAGGGAAGATTCATCTTTGTGTTACATGGCAAAAAATAACCCCTGCCAGGCACGAGGAATCAATGGTTCCTATTTTACCTTGAGATGACAGATACATATTCAGTTTTCTTGCTGGCTAGAAAAGACTTAATGAGAGAACCATGTTTCCTGCTTAGCATGCTGAATAAACTGCTGTCTTGCCATGACATGCAGAGGAAAACTGCTTCTATTGCAGAACTTCAGTGGAAAAAAAAAAGGTGGTGAACAAACAGAAACTGAGTCCTATGAAAGGCAAGGTCATTTGTAGACTGGAAAAACAGTTTGTCTTGAATCTTCACTCCGTTTTCATTTAAAAAAAAATTAACAAACCAGCATAAAACTTGTTATTCTAGCTCCTATTTAAAGATTCCAGGTAGAGAGAATTCAGGATGCCCTTAGCAGTATTGTAATGTAATTTTAAATTGCATTTGTTCTAGTTCAGTGTCTAGCATATAAGACCTTGGTTCCTCTCAGGAATCTTCCAAAAAGACTAATGCCCTTGACCACATCTGGAGAACAGGGAGAGGGAAGACAAGGACAAAGAGATTCCAGTTATTCTTTATTCAATGCTGGCCATTATCATTCTCCCTTCAGTGAGAGCAAAAAGCTATTTCTAAACATATGCTGAAGACCAAATCAAGAATGGGACATGATATTTATTTATCTGCTACTTAAAGACTGAAATTATGGCAGCTGAATTCTTTTTCATAGTCCTTAGTGACCAGACTGTTGCAATCCAATCCTCCCATTGTGTCTTTCACAAATGCCATCATCATAAGCAGAATAGCACTAGTCATTGGTGCTTAGACCCCCCCACTGTATAACTACTCAGAAGAAGAAAGAGGAAATCAAATATCATAGAAATGTTTAGATAAGATAAACTGATTTTTATATTCAAAGCCCACAGACATCCAGGAAACACAGTGGAGAGGGTAATCCTCTCTCACTGGGTCAGCAGACAGGTTGATTTACTGACCAGGGAAAGTTTAGACTGCTTCAGCACAGTGCAAATGGCACAACATCATTTGTGAATAATATTATCCCATGGGGAAATGTCTATCAGTCAAGAGCATCTATCACAGACTGACAGGTCAAATCAACAAAACCTGTGAAGCAAGATCATATTGAAAATAAAGAGTGCTACTGCTGCAAGGCTTTTGGCTCGTGTTGCACACTTCACACATCTCTCCCACACCTACCCCTGCCAGCCCTTGTACCTGAGCAATTTCCTTCATGGGAATACTGTGATGTTTGCTGTTCTACAAACAGCAAAAAATGTCCCCTTTATCCCAGAAAACTTCTTATTGCATTGTACAATATCTGTGGTCTACAGACTGAGTGACAGAACTTGTTCTAGCTTTGCTCAGGTTAGAGCAGATGTCAAACAATGTAGGATCTCAGGACATATAATCATGGAGAAAATCAAGTTCTTCTAACTTGGCTCATTGCTCTTAAACAGATCTAAGGTAGACATGCCAAAAATTACTTCCTGCTGTCTACCACTCACTTTGGTCACACAGTCCTGACCTCCCCTTGGTCTGGCACTGGTTTGGCTGCATGGTGAATGCAGGGTGTTGTGAACACCAAAGGGATTATTTTCCATTAGATCGTGGAGCTGTTTGCCTACTTTCAGCAGTATAATCCCCGAAATTAAGAAGGATAGCACCTGGAGCATAATCCTATCTGGGAAGTAGGGAAAGAGGTGGGAAAAGTAGAGGTGAACAGGACCCCTTCATCAGCAGCACAGTGGAATCACATAAAGCATAATGCAAAACCACATTGCTGGTCTCAAGCTGCTCAGAGCACATAGGGAAATTTTTAACCATCTTTGCACCCCTGGTATCTAGGGTTGGTTTACCTCCACTATAAGCTGGTGTAAGCTCTAGGCAGAGCTAACTATGCACATCTGATTGAACTACACATGATCTATCTTATCAACATCCCCTTTTTGGCACAGTCTCTCATGCTGGAATCCCAGAAAGCACCAGTTTTACATTGCATAACCCAGCATCTCTTTCTACAGAGAGCACTGTAGCAGTTTTAGCAGAAACAGGGTCTAACTCATGCTTTGAAAGATTCCTTTCTCTCCTGAAGCAGTAACATTTTGCAAAACAAGGTTTATATAATATTTAGGAGTCAAATGCATTGAACTCAGTATGAGTTATACTGTGTAATTTTAACAACTGGTGCCATGAACATGCACAGGGGCAAGAACTGTAGTTGTGTAAGGCACATAGCTAAACGTAACAGTGAAAAGCAGAGGAAGGAAAACAAAGAAAAAGTTGTGATTTTATTTTTTAATGTCTCAATAACTAAGGGGAATGAACCCAGGTGCAAAATCTGTTCTGTTTAAAAATTTTATTTGATAATATTTAAGGCATCACTTTTCAAAAGGAGCAAGTGGTAAAAAAATGAGGAAATTTAATATCTTTTATATATATTAAAGTTGGGAGCAATTAATTATGTCTAAATGTGCCTCAATAAATGTTCTCTTTAACCTAAAGGAGGCTTGCAGTACTGGGCTATAAAGGTTACTCGGGAAAGTAAGAACTAAGAATTCTCCTTTGAGCAGCAAGGTCCTTAAGTAATCCCATATGCTACATGAACTGCAGTTAAAGATGAGAAATAACCAAAGAACAGGTGTTATTGCTGGAAGTGTGGGTTTAGATGAAACAGTTGGAAGCTCTATTAGCTGTAACAGAGCAGATGCAGCTGGTCAGAGAGCCTGGCTGAGCAGGAAAAAGACCATAGAATTACAGAATGGTGGAGATGGGAAGGACCTCCTGAGGTCATCTAGTCCAGACCCTTGCTAAAGCAGGGTCAGAGAGAGCAGGTTAGTCAGCACTGCGTCCACTTGGATTCTGAATACCTCAAGGGTCAAGACTCTGAAACCTCTCTGGGAAATCCGTATTAGCTTACAGTAAGAAATAAATGATTAAAAATCTTATTTTTTAAGTGGAATTTCTTGTATTTCAGTTTGTGCCCACTGTACACCACTGAGAAGTATGGCTCCATCTCCTTTACTCCCCACCATCAAGTGAGAGTACTTTTACCATATTTGCTTACCTTCCTGCACATCAGAATGCTCCATTATTGAGTTTGGAGTCAGTGATCTTGAGAATCAGGCAGCTCCCCTTCCCCTATTATGTTCTGCTCTCAAATAAAACACAAATCCCCCTTCTTGCCTTCTTATTCTGTTCTTCCTAAAAAGCCTACATCCATCCATCACAGGACTGCAGATGTGCAAGCTGCCCCACCATGGCGCTGTCACCCCCCTGAATGAGACAGCAGCCCTGGTGCACAGGCCACTAATTCTTCCTGGTTTTCACCATAATGCATGCATTAGTGTACTTCAGAGCACTTCAGAGAGGCATCCACTCATGCTGTCCTGTTCTCAGAAGCGTCCAGAAGGTATCTGAATTTTATCCCATAATCCTTTGCTATAAAAATATTTTCCTCGTGTATGTACACTTAGGGGTCCTGTTTTGTATTTTTTTCAGTGTTTTTTCTGTCCAAATAATCTGTACCCTTTGCTTGTCAACCTGATTTGCTACTTCCTCACTTGATTGTGGGTTGTCTTCTCCGTCCCCTGTCATTCCTAGCTGACTTAAGGGTTCAATAACTATATGCAAGGTAATTTATTCAACCAATAAGCTCTTTAGTAAAAATTAGTGCTTGATCAATGAGCAATCGAGGGTGAACCATGCACACAGCACTGTCTTTCTCAAATTTCGTAAATGCCAGATTCAGCCATCTGAGTCTAAAAACAGGACAAGAGCCTTTTCTTAACACTCTTATTTCTTAATATATTTTTCTCCATTCCGTATTTAAACATTTTTGTGTTTTCTTTTGTGACGACACCTTGCCATTTTGTCTCTCCCAAACCATGAGTGTCCTGGGGTGACAGTATCATATCACCAGTGTCATGTATTCCTATCATCAGCAGACTGTTTGCAATGTTCCCACCCAGAGGACAACGGAGTTCCTCCCAACAGACTGTACATAACCAAGGTGACTTCCCCAGGATTCTTTCTTCTTCCCTGCTGTGGTGTGTGCAAAGGGAGCAT
>VZRZ01005074.1:35366-98763 GCA_013398175.1 Climacteris rufus | reverse complement strand
CCTAGGGAGGCCTGGTGAGGCCTGGGCTGGGGCCCTCGGAGAGCTACCAGACGGAAGGGACTCTCTCTGGGACTTTTCTACGGAGGTTTTCCCTTTTTGGGGATTTATTATCTGATTTATTATTCTCATTTGGTTTTTTTTTTAATCTTTTCTGTGTTTGCATGCATATTGTGTGTGAATAAACAGAGGGGTTTTTTCACTTTCTTCCGAGAATTTTCTTTCCAGGCCTAACAAAGGGGGGGTCCCCCTCTAGCTGTTATCTCAAACGATAACAATGAGAAAAAATGAACACAATTCTAAAAACAGTGTGGCGTGGTTTTAGAAACACTGCCTAACTCATTCAGAGTTTCTGTTATGAATAAGTTCTCTGTTTTTCTTATTGCGAAGACACACACCCAAACTAAAATCACATATGCAGTGAGCTCTTCCCATATCTAATTTTCTACATGTGGACAGCTGAGAGAGTATTCAGCACTGCAGGCTGAAATGAAATGAAATGAAAGAGATTATTGAAAAACAGTGTAGTGTCCTGTTCCAGCAGCATTCTGCTAAGACTGAGGTAGTTCATTCTGAATATTAAAAATGAGGAGGAAGTATTGCACATGACCTTACAAGCTCTTCTGAGTTAGCTAGAAGTTAGTGCACTGTCTCTTGCAGTTGACTGCCCAAAAAGTCCTTATACAACATATACAATAAAGTGAACAGTCACTGTCACAGCAGAGATGTCTGCTGCTAGTAAATATGATCACTATGCACTAGAATTAAATTCTAGCTCTCAGCAAATAGAGGAAAAGAGGTTTTTTTATCACAAAGGATTAATAATATGAATCAATTCTCCCTAAGGCTTTCTAACTGATCTATCTCTATCTAGGGGACTTACCCTGAAAACATTTCACCAAGACATTGAATAGGGCTCTCATGTGGACAAAAGTACTTGTATGCTTGGATTTCAGCTTGGGTATTTCACCAGAATGATTTGGTTTTTCACAGTCTTTAATGTTCATAAAAGAACCTTGGAAAAATGTTGCTCTAGTCTGAAAAATTTAATGCTTTAGAGACTTCAGAGGTCATAAAGGACCCAGACAGACAGTTCCTTGCATTGCACGTTATTGCATTTGTTAGCTACTGTCAAAATCCTGAAATATTCATATGTTTATGCTCTGTTAATTATCACCCTTTCATTATTTATAGAAATCTCTATCAATTCCATTTACCAATAGAAATGAGGAAAAGATCTTTGTTGTGCTGTGCTTTTAGCCAAGTTGAATAGATAAAAACAGGTGCCAAGGGCAGAAGAGAAAGGAATTACTTCTCATCAAGTCAGAGGCTGAATGAAACCTGAAAAGAGTATAAGAAAAAGGAGAATTAGGCCACAGGAGAACCAGGCCATAGGGCAGGCTTTTTCTGACAAAGGAATTTCATGGCAGAAATTTAACTTGGAAGCAGCTCTGATTCCCCAGATGGTGGCTCAGGACCATTGCACTGTTGGTTTCTCTGTCAACAACTTCAGTATGCGTGGGAAGATCAAACTAAGATAGGAGAGTGAGAGGAAGTTAATATGTTAAGAACCATTACGTTGATCCTTCATATTCACACAGAACACCCCAGAACCAGCCTCACCTGGTTCTGCATTTGCCAGATTGTGCCAAGGAGGACAGCCATTCAAAAATGACCCTGGAATACATCGTTTTCTTTATACTCTTTCTCCTCCTTCTCCCAACTTGCTTTCGCTACAGCAGACTTTTCTGACAGAAATCAAGTAAGGATCAATGGCATAAAAGCTCAGAGAAATAGTCCAAAAAATGACAGGTATAGAATGACTGTCCCTGTGGTGATCCTTTCACATTTTCCAGCAGTTTAGGAATTCAGTGATCTGGAGATTGCACCTGAGCCAACATTATTGCTCTAAAAGTAGCAATCATTTTTTATTGCTTTAATCACTTTAGAAATAAAAGCCCCATGGAATCCACAGCATTAAGTCAGAGGATGGTAGCAATGCTTGCCTTTCATGGGGGTGCAGCAACCACATGGAAGTACACCTCAATCCCCAGCAGAAAAGAAATACTTCAGGATAATATTGATATGAATACCCTAATGTTTTGCTGTTTCACAAATACTGTGACAGTTACAGGATATAACACAATGTTTAAGCAGCATATAAAACAATAGCAGGATACAACACATCGTTATAGACAAAATATTGGAACATAATGTGAAAGTGGTCAAATCCCATCTCTCCCACTATGCATTCTGTTCCAGTCATCATCATAAAGATATTGACTGTATTTTTTATAAGCGCATTAATAGTTTGCACAATAATCTACACCACATTTCTTCCCTAGCACTATGGGCTGGAGAAAAGTCTACAGAAGTCTCATGCTGCCATGAGGAGACCAATTTACAAGATTTCTCAATTCAAAAATAGATACAATAAACAAGATTAGTTTAAATTAATTAATAAATTAATTGACACTACCCATGTTAAAGAACATATTTTTAGCTTTTCCTCCCTCTTATCATGAAAGAGGAGAAAGATTTCAAATAATCTCGGTGTTTTATTTCAAGTCCTTAATACCTCAGATGTCTTAGCAGTTAAAATGTGCTGTTTGCTGCTAGTAGTACAAGATCTGGAATGACCAAATTAAAGTATTCCTCTCTGCATTTCAAAGGTGTGTGACCAGGTACTTCAACAAGCTAGTTACACAGAAGTGGATCAATATGGTACCATCCTCCTTATGATCACGGACTCATAACTGTTGTATCTCTCTGTTCTCCAAAGTTATCACATTGTGACAGTCAGAGGGCTGGAGCACCTCTCCTAAGAAGACAGGCTGAGGGAGTTGGGGTTGTTCAGCCTGGAGAAGATGTGGAGATTTTATAGCACCTTTCAGAGATGAGAGGGCTCTGCGGAGACCTGACAGCACCTTCCAGTACCTAAAGAGGGTTACAAAAGACCTGGAGAGGGAGGGGCTAGAGGGACTTTTGACAGGGGCAGGATGTGAGATGACAAGGGTAAACAGCTTTAAACCAAAAGAAGGGAGATTTAGACTAGCTATTAGGAAGAAATTCTTTACTCAGAGCGTAGTGAGGCATTGAAACAGGATTGCAACAGAAGTTGTGCCTGCCTCATTCCTGGAAATGTTCAAGGCCCTGTTGGATGGTTATTTGAGCAACCTGGTCTCATGGAAGGTGTCTCCACAAGGGATTTGTAAAACAATGATCTTAATGTCCCTTCCAACCCAAACCATTACATGCTTCTGTATTTCTATTCGATTTAGGGAAAGGAATGAGAGACCCAAATTTTCAGCCTAATTTGCTGGATTTATTAGAGATACTTGGGATCTTTAGGGCTTTACTTTTGAAAGTACTCACACTTGATGAGACCACCATTTGTAATGAAACTGTTCAATAAAACAGAGGAGTTAGAGCAAAAAAAGCCATAACAGAGGAGTTAGAACAAAAAGCCAGCCACACCAGTCAGCAGTAATTCAGCTCCAAAGCCTGATCTTTAATTTTTTTCAGTTTGGATTGGCTAAATAAGTCCTTTCCTTTAATCAGATCGGTTTCCTATGCTAATTCAAACACTCCTTCACAAAGACAAATTATTTCAGAAATAAAATTATTTACTTACAGAATTATAGAGCCATAGCTCTACAGACTCTTTGATACGTAACTCAAATAAAGCTGTGACTTTCTATCATCTCAAACTTTTCTTAACTGAGTGTACTGATAATGAGCTTTTTGCCTTTAGCCACTGTATCTAATATTGAGGGACCAATAATTTGTTGAAAGAAAAAAAATATTCCTGGAAAATATACAGTTGTTTTGGTTTGGGGTTGTTTTGGTTTGGGGTTGTTTTGGTTTGGGTTTTTTTTTGTCAGTTGGAGAAAAATTTTTTGATTGAACTTGACAACAAGGTCTGCAAGGTTGGTTTAGAGTCAAGACTCAGATTCTTTTATCCCTAAGTTTTAGCAGACTCTCGACTTTTTCTCTTGCAGAGGCATGAGATAATAGCTCCCCTAGGACTTTGGCTATCTCCCAGAATAAAGGAGCAGAACTGTTCTTAATTATATTTATCAGTGCAAACAGTCTGTATTGATTTTTTTTCCAATAAAATGTGCAATGAGACTTTCAAGTAAAGCTACACTCCTTCTTCAGAGTTCCTTGCTGATCCAACTGGGAACTTTATCTAAAACTGCCCCATGTGAGAATATTGACAGTGTTAGGATTAATAAAATGTTTTAAAACATTTAGAAGTATTTATATATAGAAAGAAAATAATTGTGAGAGAAAAAGAAAAATGTATCTTTATAGAGCTTCTAGTTATCTACTTGCAGAAGCTCTTCATTGTTCCTTGAAATAATACCTGTATTTGGAACTTCTATACTAAACTCACCAGCACAAATCCCACAGTCCCACATTCTTAAGAATTCCTCTTGCAACCACTGTCCTGTTTGTTTTTTCTTCCCTCACCACAACATATGGATGTATTATATGCTGTCTTCTGCCTGAACACACACCTGAAGCCTAACATCTTCCATGGTCATTTCTTATTGATAAACCTTGTTGCTTTTTGACTTTGTTGCTTTTTGTCACAGTGATTGAGTTTAATATTAACAATTTATGTATTGTCTTCACTTGTTAAGTCCCTGATTACCAATCCTTTCGTCTTTTCTATTCAAGTTAATACTTTGCTTTTGTTCTAGTTAGCAACCTTGTATTCTACATTTCTTTTACCTAAAATCATTTCCTCTGGGTGGCTACCTCAAATTCTTATTGAAAGTGCAGATTACATAAATATATTATTTTTGTCTTGAAAATCTATAAGCTTATTAAAGATATATATCAAATTAGTCTCACATGATTCCTCAAATTCTTCATGTTTATTCATCTGAATGGGATGAAACTCAGAATATACAAACAGGTATTCTGTTTCTCTAGAAAACCCCTTATATTTACACCTCAATTTGTCTGAGACAAATTTGAAACAAGGATTTAGCCCTCAGACGTAAGATGTTTTAGCAATTTTTATGACAACTTGTAGATGGGATGGATATACAGGGAACAAATCCATTAAAAAGTCTATGTTACTGGATCAGCTTCCCCCAAAGATACCTGCTCTGTCCACAGTAACACACACTGAAGCTCGTGTTCTAGCACATCTAATCGTGCCATTGTGACTGTGCTACTTCCATGCTTGGGGCAATGTCTGCATTGAGAACCATCATCACAAAGAAATACTTGTCTTTCTACACCCAACTTCTCAACCAAGCTGTTTCTCAGACTGTCTGAACAATGCATTTGTCTTCATTTGCCTTTGGAAATCAAGGACCTTCTTTCAGGATAACTTTTTTTTCATACAATGAAGTTAGACGAACTTGCAATCCCATCACTAACATCGTAGTGTATGATTACCGATCTATAATTCCATCATTATTGACTGTAAACAATATTATCTTGCCATATTTTGTTATATATTGCCATAGCAATCTCCCCAGTAAAAAATATGCCTTTAATAATGTGATCTTATGTGCTTGTCAAAGGCTCTTCAATATGTAAACTCTCATTTTTATGGATATGGAAACAAATGTATCTGATTTTATGTTATACTGAAGAAAACACTTCCCTTGGCCCTTCCTTAGTTAGGGAACTGCACTTAAATTATATCAATTTATTCACCTCTTTTCCTCTAAACTTTCTATATCCCTATTCCTTTTGAATGATTGTAAGTAGAATTTGTATTCTCTGATGGAAATCCAAATGTCGCATATTATTCAACAGTTGGTTATTGCTTTGAAATAATATTACAAAAAGTTTAGGGAAAGAAGAAAAAGAAAGAACAAAAAATCCCCTCATGATCCAATATAATCTGCAAGTGATATTTAAATAGGCAAAAATGGAAGATATGATTTGATCAAGATTCAGAGATGATTTATTACTTTTCTTGTGATAAAAGCCAGAGGCTTCCAGCATGTATGAATGCTCCATTGTGCTGGATGCTTTGCATAACATAATAAATTCCAGGCCCCTTCACTGTTCTATATTAAGAATTTTTTAGAAGATAATGTAAGGATCGTCCAGATTCTTACTCCCTATAATAGCAACAAGTATATTGAAACTTTACTGACTACTTCAATTTTAAGGCTCTTCTTATTAACAAAGTACTGACACCTAATAAAACAAAAGACAAAAGGTAGATACTGACAGAAGAAAGAATGAGAATAAATGAACGAATCCTATAGGAATCTCAGTACATAAGGCACTGGCATTATCTTATCTCACTTCACAGGTAATTTAGGCAACCAAAGCTGAACTCAAAATCGAAGGCGTTTTTCACAGCCAATCACAAGAAATCAGCATATCTGGACTGAGATTCATGTAAGTCATTTCAATAATTTCCAATCTAGTGTGATGTGTATCACTCCCTGCAAGTGTCCATATTTTTCTCATAAAACAAGCCTAAATTGACTAGTTCAGACTAGGGGTATGTATACATTCACATATATGTATATTGTGCACATAAATAATTTGCTGGAAGGATTTGCATGACTATTACAGTCAAGAATTTGCTCTTGAGTAAATTATTTGGGCAACTCTACCTTGGTGTAAAGAAATCTGCAAACAGGATACACACAAATTAAAAGAAAAAAAAAAAAGAGGTATGCTAGTTTGGGCTTGAACAGAGTTGATAACACACTGAAGCATCACAGCACACACACAGCATCAAGGCCTCTTCTGCTTCTCACTCTGCCCCTCCCAGCAAGTAGGGGCAAGGAGGAATTGGGAGGAGACAGATTTGGGGCAGCTGACCTCAAATGAACAAGGAGATATTACATACAATATGATGTCAGGCTCAGTAGGAAAAGCAGCAGGAAGTAGGAAGGAGGGACATTCTAAGTCCCTCTTTGTCTTCCCAAGTAATCACTATGCATGATGCAGTCCTACTTTCTTGGACATGGCTGAAAACCTGCCTGCTAATGGAAAGTAGTGAATTAATTCCTTATTTTCACTTTGCTTGTGTGTGTAGCTTTTACTTTCCCTTTTATACTGTTGAATGAACATCTGCAAGTTTTCTCACTTTTATCCTTTTGATTCTCTCTCCCACTGGAGGCAGAGATGGTAGTGAGCAAATGGCTGTGTCAGGCTGAGCTGCCTACTGGGGCTACACCACAACATAAATACATATAACTTCAAAAATAAAACTGCTATTTATTGGCTAACACACTAACAATGGCTAGAACATAAGGAGCTCCTAGCCTAAGATTTGTTTCCCCATTCTAGTAAGCCACCTGAATAATCTCTGCTGGCCAGGCAGTTGTGAAGAAGGAGAAGTAGGGGTGGCCTCTACTGCCCACTAAAATATATTTCCCCATGTTGCTGACTTCTCATCTTCCACCAACTCTGTCAGATTCATGTGTTTTGCTCTGGGATCTTATATTTTTTAACATTGATATTTTCTCTCTTGAATCCTGCAATCTCCAATTCAACAACTTCTGTCTCTAATTTTACCTTTCCATGCGTCAGCTCTGGAGAACTTTCTCACAGTTCTTTTTCACAGCTTAGCAATTTCCTCTGACGTCTAAGCCAAGCTTGCACAGCTGGGCCATATCAGATCCCAGCCTTGGATCCTTGGAGCACAGAAACAAACCCATAGAAAGAAGTAAAAGGTTACAGAGGATTTACCAACTGAAGAATATGGAACATTTCTAGGAGAAAACAGAAGGGGAAAATTGAGAAGCTATGTAGATATACATGTGGTGTTTCTCCTATCTGAACACAGATTTGGTAAGAGTAAGAAATAGAAAATTAGGAAATGTATTTGTTGAGGAAAAGGAATAGTATCTTGCATAATTTGGGATGGGAGGAAAAATCACCTGATGTTACCTTTCACAATGGTAAGAGATAAGAGAAAAGAAGGAAAGACATAAAAAGGATTTGAAAATCAGGAACAAAAACAGATTGTGTTTTCCATGATGGTGAAAAGGAAATAACAGAAAAAAGATAAAGGAATATATGGTCTGGGTAGAATATGTCCTTTACTTCGATGTATTGAAAGTAATAGGGGTCAACGGAAAGCCTGTTCTAGTGGTAGAAATGCAAATTATATAGATGAGAGACTTGACCTACAAAAAACCTTAAGGCTTACAGGTGCTATGTGAAAGAGTCATCAGCATTGAGAGACCTCCCTCCAATACTGGAGTCATTGGCAGTGGAAATTATATTTTAAGGGTGTGTACACTACTGAAAAAAAAGACTAAATAATGGGAAATATCAGTAAGATAAATGATATCCAGATACTTATGATGCTTTTATACCAGGAGAAAACAATTGTGAGGAGATAACAAAATGACAGCCTGAAAACGAGCATGTTTCTTTAGGATTCATAAAAATCTTAATACTGATAGTTTTATTTCTGCCCTTTTACAGGAAAATGCTTATGAACCTGTCTAACCTCAAACATGTTCTCACATATCTCTTGGCACTACTGTCAACAATCTGCAGCAACTTGTTTTGTGACCCAGATCAGGAATTAAATGTCTCTGAGGGAACAGTTCCTTGTTCATTTAAATAAGGTATACTAGGAGGATGGTAGCAGGAATAAGCAAAAAACTGTAGAAGAAATGGACAAAATCAGGGCTTCCAACCCAGAAAAATATTAATATTCTCCATCCATTCTCCAGGCAATAATTCTGCATCATACTTCATTACTGTCTGATTAGTATTATTTTATCCTGCTTTATGAGAGACACTAATGTAATTGTGCTTTAGCTGCATTAGGAAAAACAAAAAAAGGAAAATTGTAAGATTCAATTAAAAATTATGCTAATTTGATAGGATGGAAAATTGCTTTTGTAGGGTACAAAGTTATTACTAAGATATATTGGCTGTCCTTAGAAGAAATTTCACATTGCTTATGAGTATTTATTTTACAGTAGTTCATTCCACAAAAAGGAACAGACAAGGGAAAATAAGTCCCTTGTATAAGATAATACCTCTCTCAATTCATTATCAAGTTCGATGGAACCAATTCTAACAAAGAACCTGGACTGGCAGTTTGGATATGTTTAGTCTGCCATGCCACAGGGATACTGGAGTTCATTATGGACAAGCTGGTTACCTTGTAGGAGTAGGTAACCCACATGGACAAGCATTGTTTCTTGACAGCTTCAATGAGTCCATGCTAAGCACAATGCTAATGTGTCTCTACTACATCTCTTTTCTTAAGCCTCAGAAGGTTTAGAAACTTTTCCTTGCAGCAGTTTCAGGCACTACACGTTTTCTGTGCTTGGGAGAATGTGCATGCTCTTTAGTTGTGTTGCACAGTTTCAAGGTTTTGTTTTTCCCATTTATATGTGAATTCATGTACACCTACTTATAACTCTGGTCTGTGATCTTGATCATTCAGACTCACATTAAGATATGTGGCAACAATTTCTAAAACAACTGCAGATTCAGAAACATGCATAATATAGACACCTTGAATAACATTAAGCTACTTATTGCTAATAAGAAGCAAGATAGCATGAAAGATGTTTACATTATGTTTTTTTAATTACTCAGTGTTCTATAATCCAGACTTTACATAAAATTATTGTTAAATATGGTTTTGTAGAAACTTTATTTCCATTAATTCATAGCTTATGCCTGAGTGTCAGCATGCCTTAAATATTTAATCTAGGACATATTGTAGCCTGCAAAAGAAATAGAAAAGTGTAAATTGAAAAAACCATAATTTTTCAGAAATCAAAATTCAACATTTTCTACTATACCCTGGCATGTTATTCCTTCCATTTCTGGTAGAAGAAAAACAAAGGAATTCTCCAAAATAGGAAGATGAGGGCTATCTGCTTCCCACCTACCCAACAGCCTGACTTTCATGCAAGATAAAAAGACTGTAGTTTCTTCTCTCACTGGGAAACTCAAATTAAGGCTTGCCACAGCAATATCATACCATCAAGTGAAAAAACAGAGAAGGGACTAGCAACGTCCTGTGTGAGTTTCCACTTTTCAAAATACACCTAAGTATTAACACCAAAAAAGAAAACCATGCAGACTTACAAACCAACCATTGCAAGCCACCTGCAAAGCAAAACTTGACCTATTCTCTGTCAGGATATTGTGAGAGTATGGATTGGATAGAGTAGCATTTGAATCCATTCCAAAAGACCTGGAAGTCCAGAGGCTATAGCACTTGTCCTGAGCTTACTTTAAAGATCATCTATGAATCAAAAAGATTTGAACTTAAGTTTCCAGGAAACTGCCTTAAATTCTAGGCTATATTCCAAATTTTGGTTTATAGAACCTGACTCTTCACATTAAACTATTTGCAGAGTGCAAAAAAATTTGGGCATAATCTTCAGAGAAAAAAATACCTTTAATCGACACATGGATTAATTTATACAAAAAAGACTAGTCCCTTTGGGTAGGAAATACCTCATTTAATGCGAGACAGCTGAGACTTCAATGCTTCATCTAAAGCAATCCCCCTATAGGGTTAGTGGTGAAAGCATTCATTTCAGAGGGCAATTTGTCCTGTCCAGCTCAGACATCTGTTACACAACGTTGTGAATCATATCCTTGAAGTTCTTTCCAAATAGCAGAGAGTCATTTAGACATGTCTCCTGCTGGTGGCTGATGGTAGGGAAAACCAATATCACACAATTATTCTTATCACTGCCCACTTTTAATACTAGAACCAGCAGTTTATTTGTCATTCAAGCTCCTTCTCCACCTGCAGAGCTTCAATTCTTGGACTTATAGGAACACAAAGGAGCAAGACCACCAGAACCAGAAACAATTAACCCTGAGCCACATTCACATTGGGAGAGAAACGCCGAGGTGACAGACTTGGAAGAAAATGAAAGCAGCCATCCACAAACCTGCACTGATCTCTCAGGGGATGATGTTGATTGCCAGCAGTTCCCCAGGCTGTCAATTCTTGCTGCTCATCCATGAGATTGCTACCAATGACACTGCCAGGTATGACCTTGAGAATATTGAATGACTACTGATGTCTTCAGAGGAAGGCAAGACATTTCCATATTCTCTGAATTGATTTTCACTCTTCCTCTCTCACACCCTCTGTGTTAGGAAGAATAAGTTCCTTCAACATCATCTGAATTTGGCAAATATTTTTTCTGTTTCTGATTGGTTGCAAGGGAAAGGCTATTTCTGACAAACAGATGAAGTTTGCACTGCAATTAGCTGTTCTGGTGGAGCTGTCAGGTGTGGCCATCACCCCAGATTTAAATAGCTCTAAAAGATCTCACTACTGCAGGTCAGTCCAAGAAGTCACATAAGGACCTTTTAAAACACTTGTCATAATTTGCCTCCAACTGCTAAGTTTGTATCTCTGTTTGAAAGATGGAGGACAATGGGCACACTGATTTCTACATGATCAGCAGGATTAAAACTTGTTTATATGTTTTTTCTATCAAAATAAGTCCAAAAATGTGATAAGGTTACTGTATATTATTCCTGTCAACATAAGAAGGAATAGGAAGGATTTCACTCGTTATTTGTAGATTGCTGCTTTACAATTATATCTTAATTGACTTGATCACCAACTTGAACACTTAATATTACAGTATCATTAGCCCATTTATTATTCATCTAAATCATACAATTACAGCAATTAAATTGGTTGCCTTTTAAACACTTGATTCAGTGATCTTTAATTAGACATCTATGAGCAGAATTACATGGAAAAGGTGCTAAATGTTACAACTGTAGTGAAGGAGTTTATTTGCCATATTATACAGGACTGATTTAGATAAATGTCATATGGATTAAAACATGCTGCCTCCTTGATACTTTCTGGTTACCAAATATTTCAGGGACTATGTGCTAAATAGTATGGTAGGAAGTTTCATCTTTTAAAAAACCCATTATAGGCTACATCTAAAAGGAGCATAAACATAATGAAGCAATTTAAATCCAGATCTTAACCTGCAATATAGTAAATGTTTGGTGATTTTTTTCTGTCATTCATTTTCACAGAAGAGAAGATCCTGGTTTCATTGTACAGGCTATATGTGCATATATAGTATCTGCCTGCATCCTCCCAGCTCTAAGTTTCCATGTATACTATTCTCCTGTTTTAAGAAATTAAGTTTCTAGTGTGATAGACAAGAATTTTCACTTCAAATACATAGGAAGAAGCATATGGTTTAGTAGGAATCTTTCTTTTCCCATGAATACACCAGTTCACTACTTCCTCTCAGTGAAAAGGCCAAGTTCAAGGTACAGAGAATGAAGCAGAAAACATAATTATTCTTCTGTATAAATTCATGATTTGTCCCTAATCTGTAAGAAAATAGTAGAACTGCAAAACATTGAGGGAAGAATGATCAAAGATATGTACTTTTGTTTCTTCCCGTATGAGGAAGAACTGAATTACTAAGGACCTTCAGTCTGGAAAAGAGATGATCCAGGGGAGATATATTGCAGATCTATGAAATCCTGAAAAGCATGAAAAAGATGAATAAAAATTAATTATTCATTTTGTTTTCTAATGCAAGAGAAATAGTAGGAGCTATTAGTCAAAGTTAGTTGAAGCAAGATGCAAAACAAGCCAGAGAAAATGGTTATTCATGAAAGGGCAGCAGATATTTGGAACTCCTTGCCAATGAATACGAAGAAAACAAAAGGCTTTGGAGGAAACTGGAGAAGCAGTTGGAAGAGAGATCCATTATTATGCAGTGTAGAAAGCTAAACGATTTTAGTGGACAATTTTTAAAATATTTTTTTCACAAAATCTGTTTTCACACACAATCTAAACCAAAAAAAAAAAAAAAAGACAAAACAAAAACCCCACAAGTAAACAAATGCAAACATTTTTGCTAAGAAGCACTGTAATGTGTTTTGGATGCCTTATGTCCCTGTCCTCTTTGAAGCAATCTGTTTGGACAAAGTAGGAAGTCTGTGAGGCATCCTGACTTCTGTGTTGCTTGGTTATTTGGCTATTTAGTCTGAGACAGCCTGACTGTGGAAACAGTGAGAAGAGGGACACAGAATATCTGAACTGCATTCCCTGTAAATATTTTTTACAGTAATTCTCAGCACAGTATTTTTTATTTCTCTGATAAAATTTTGTCTACTACAGAAAAATTGATAAAGAATATTCATATCCCTTCCATCAGAATCTCTGTTTTGTGATATTTTGCTGCAAATTCTACATTTTCTAAGTTCCGAAATGCTGAATAACATGATAGTCAGAGACATATGGTCAACCACAAGCTAAGATAGAGTTTTGGGTTTTGATTTCCATATTATGCTGAACAGTCTACTCTGTTTCACCTCTCCTTACATAGAATAGGGATAATATTTCACTATTTTCCATAGATATGAGAGAAGAAAAATCCTTAATGAATAAGAATTGTCCAGGTCTTATGCTGATGATCACACAAATGCTTAGCAGGATAATACAGTATTCTGGCTGTGTTCTCTTAATGAATCCATTAACAATTCAAAAAAAGCCAATGATGAACTTGAAGAAATGAATAGAACTAACAGTAGTTAATTTCAAAAAATCTTTGATAAAGTTCTCAAACGGCAAAATGAAGAGTACCAAATCATTAACAGAGGGGTTAATTAGAAGTGATGCAATAATACAGAGTACATGATAGATGAGATCATTATATGGAGTCTAGTGATACAAAAGGTTCTCAAAATCAGGTTAATCTTTCTACAATTGAATAAAAAAGGAAAAATCTCCTTCATTAAATTTCTTAACTGAGACTTATCAAGTACTACAACAAAAACTGATAGATCACAAGAGTGGTAACTAAGACTAGGAGCATTTCCAACAACCTCAGGGTAATTCAAACTGTATCACAAGTAATGACATGTTTCCACCTCTTTTTTTCTCCCAAACCTTGTAACCTTCTATGACTTGGGATGATATTCCCTATTGATGTCCCTACTGTGTCATTTCAGAAAAGTCTTTATCAGATTAATATTTCAACATAATTTCCTATAATTTACTTTTTTCATTGTGTCTATCCTTTGTATCTGGAAGGTCAAAGCAACTTCAAAATTTCATTTAGCTATTTGCATTTTGCACTGCAGCCTTTCCACCATGACTTATAGACAATGCTACCAATGAAAAGGGCCTATGAACGAAATCCTGGCCTCAAGAGAAAGTTGTACTAATTATCTTCCATTTACTTTTGTTAGCACCCTTTATAGATGGCTTTTCCTGCAGCTGGGGAAAGTGACCCTCCCTTACTGACCCTCCTCCATCTAACAGTGGAGATATACCCTCTTCCTAACCATACTGCTGTTTGTTTTTAAATAGTTCTTATCAGTAAAAAATAAGAACAAAGATGTTTTATGAGCACATTCAGTTCAATAAGAGTGCCTACACAAAGTTACTGAAGTATATACATGGCAAGGTTTATAAAATGTATCTAAATTGAAGAAGAATCTTGTCATAAGTTTTTTTATACACCAACTCTGTACTTATAAGATTTGCTTAATTAATTAAAAAGAAGTGAGTAAAGTAATACAGCATGAACATTTTAATCCCTTCAACATGGTTTCATGCACATTGGAACTTCCAGCTTTTTTTTCTTTTCCCTTCCAGAAATATCAGCCTAATTTAGATATATGTGTGATTTTTCTCAGGTAGACCACTAACATTCCAATGGTGATGTGAGGAAGAGCTCTTCAACATCTTAAAAAAATAAATTAAAAATTTGAATATTTTGACTTTTACCTTTCTTTATATTTAGATATTTCACCAGTTATAAAAAGTTGCTTCAAGAAATGTCACATAAATCACTTCAGAATCTGTAGATTAATCCAAGAACATACTAAAATATCAAAACATTATGTGCTTTTAAAAATTTATTTAAGAAACCATATTTTTAACTACCCCCTTCTTTAGCTACCCTGATGATGTTTCTACCAGAGGATAATTCTGACTTTCTGGCCTACATACATATTGAAATTGCCCTGCAGAACTGCCTTTCTTTCTCCCCCAAGGTCCCTATTAAGTTATGGATGATTCCATCCTGGTTTTAGGTACCTTTTTGTGTATCTATTGACATCTGGAATTAATATAAACCTAGAAACCTTCCTTTACCTAGAATACCTCAATAGATGACGTGCTTAGTCATTTGCTCATATTCACTTTGTCTAAATCTCACCTGCAGCTACAACCATATAAAGGTATAAACTTCCTTAGATAGTTTCTTTATGCAACAAGATTTTCTGTGCATTGAGATCATTATAACATTTCATCTTTCAGTCATCAATGTAAGAATTAGTATGGATGAACTGATAAGAGCACTAGTGTGCTCCTATTTGAAATCAAAATGTGCATGTGGGCTTATTTCTAGTACACAGCATTTTGGCAGTGGTCCTGCCATCATTCTGAGCTGCTTTGTATTCTATCTAGGACCAGCAGCTGTGTTTATTCATTTGCCTTCAGCTGTTCAGGGGGTGACTGTGACAGGATGGTATTTCCATCTTCAAACATTGATGCAGAGTTAAGTTACAAAAGTAAAGGTTTCAAGTCTCTCCTTCCTTCAGAGGACAAAAACTTTTGGGAAGCTCTGGAGATGAAGGATAATTTTGAGACTATTGTTAAAGGGTTTGGCCTGAAAAAGCATAACCTGAACCTCAGTAATGAGCAGAATCAGAAATCTTTTTCCAAGAAAATAAGAATGTAGTGTACAGTAGTCCAGTGATGTTCCTTTCACCTGTCCATAGTGTGAACCAGCAGGCACAACTTTATCATGTAAAGTGGTGTCCCTCATCAAAGGATAATCCAGGATGTCAGCACAAATAACACAGAAGCAAAGATATCAAAGATCTACTCAAGTCCAATGCTCATTCATTGTGCAAACATCTGGAAGGATACCACAGGACTCCCTAAAATACCTAAATATTACTTAATCACCATTCCCCCATGCCTGTTTACAAGCAGTCTTCAGTCTCCCACAGTAGTTTCAGTTAATACTTTTTTTCTGGTCTCATTAGATTTGATCTTATCATGTCAATTTTTTATTTCCTACTATGATTCTTTGGATGTATTTACGCTTCAGTAGTTTGATTTTCATGTTCAGTGAATAAAAACTAGTGTCCTTTGTGTGACCTCTTGTTCTCTCTACCTTGCCTCTAAGTGATAAAAACATCTACCACTCTTCTGGACTTGCAGAACAACTGGATGAGATGTTTGCTCCTAGGAGTCTACTTGTGTTTCACTGACTTTCCCACCCTCCTTCATTTTACACCTTCCACTCGCAAACTGTCAGTACAAGACAGGGCTGGTTTCTTGCCTCAGTCAGAAAAAGTAGTTATTGCCTTCCAAGGGAGCACAGACATATGACTCCACTGGTAGATAACACATAACTTAAAGTTTCCTCTTCCCTTAAAGTTCTCTTTTCTGTACCTCCTGTAACTCCATAGTGATGAAAGGGCTTTCAGTGTTATAATGGTTTGAAAAGAGGTAAAGTGGAACTATCAATCTGGCCTTTCAGAACTCTTTTCTCTAATGAATGCCTGAAGTCCTGTCCTCCAACTAATTTCAACACAGAACACCTCAAAACTGGCAGTGCAGGACACCTCTTGCTGCTTACAACCACTGCACAGAGACAGTGAGGCACATGGACCTCCTCCATGCATGCATATAAATTGAAAAATGACTGGCTGAAGGGTTCCTGCCTCCTGTGTGGAAGATGTGACAGTGCTGTCTTTAGGTTGACTAGCAACCTCTGCCCCTGCAACAGCAAAACAAATAATCCTCTAACCTAATATGGTGTTTAGTGCTATGTAAAAGATGGACCATGGACAAGACTATCTCTGTTATTTTTCTCTGAGGACACCTGAGCTAGAAATCACTCAATATCTTTATGTGATCCAACAAGGCAGAGGGAAAAACCAAAAGGAAAAATACAGAGAAAACTCTTCACTTTTTGAAATTTTCAAATGGAGAGGATGAGACCTTTCTCAAGAGTGAGAAAGAGAAGGGCACTACACTTAAGCCTATTTTGATCACCTCTAAACATGGTCTTTGTCATAGCCACCAAGTTGGCCAAGAAAGAGCAAAGAGGATCTTGAAGTGGTGCTGGTGACCACATGAAAAGAGAACTTACAGAAATTTTCAATATTATGAAAAAAATTTAATCAGAGTACCTTTTCCCCAGCCTGCTTCCCTCTTCACCCCACAGTTTTGAGTAGTGACAGCTCCACCAGTCTCAGAGATACTTTCTGCACAATACACCAGCAGTGGAAGCACCATTTCCTTCCATGCGGCATTAAACAGAAGCTTCTGCACTTTCATTTCTGATTTTTTTTTTTCCCAGTGAAAACCAATGTTTTCTCCCGAGGTTTTACAATCCCCATGGTTCCTCAACAGTGGCTAGGAAAAAAAACAAAGAAAAACCAAGCAGATGAATAAATATAAATTAACAGAACAGGTACAAAATTATATTAAAGAATAATTGCAATAAAATTCAAGGTTGACCTCAGGCATCTCCTTCCAGAGTCTTTCTAATATATTCCATACTGCATTACAGAAAAATCTCACAATGCCAACAATCCAATAGGAAGGTAAAAAAAAAGACACTGCTTCCCTACCTACCTGCCAGGCAATCCATGTAATAAAAGTCCCCATATCCTTTGAGGAAAATCAGTGCAAAATAATACCTTTCTTTATTGTGCTAGTAGATGAGCCCTGTAGAATAAAGCCTAAGACTCAGTTCTAAAACCTCTTTGTTAGATTTATTTTGCTGGCAAGTTTCTCACAACAGTTATCTTTAGCAACCCAAGACAGTCTGTAAGCACAAGATATAAATGGCCATAAGCCCACCTGCCAAAGTAGCAATTTTTGAAAGTTTTTGTTGACAAAGCTTTCAGAGTGTGTTAAAGATTACTCAAATAGCATTTGGCTGTTCAGTTACAAATACAGCTCTCCTCTGTCTATTTTTCAATAGTAGGCTGATCAATAGGGTTTTGTTTACTCAAATATCTGAAGATATCTGAAGAGAGGGAATCACCTGTCCAGTAAGAAAAATCTAATAGACAGTTCAAAGGAAACTACTGTGCCTGACCATCTGTGGAACTTCATGCTCTCATTTCACCTCTCTAACCCTCCATTTCCCCTCCCACATTTTATTTCATCTCTCTTTCTGGAGAGTTCTTTGTAATGGACTGACAGCATGACTAAATAATGCCTAGTAAAACGAATTTCCTGTCTTGTGGAAATCCCAGTACACTATTTTAATATACCAAGCAATAAGTATGGCATTTGTTATTAACAATGGAAATTCTACTTCTACTTTCCTTATTTCCCATGATAAAGGTTGTATGTTTGTAAGTGCATCAGCGATTTTCCACCTAAAACCTGAAGAATAAAATCTAGACTCCTACATGACATATGGGTTTTTTAAAAATTATCCTAATTCCATTAATTCAGCTTCATTGTCAAATTTTGAAACACACTAAAAGAATTTCTTTCATTCTTCATTCTATACACTTTTGGAAAAATGTGTTTGTGCACTTAAATACTATTGAATAATTTGTTAGAAGAGTTTTACAGGTCCTTTTTAAAATGTGACCTTTAATGCTGCTGTGCTTTGGAGAAAAATGTCAAGTTTTATTATTCATTTTTTTAGTTAGCATAAATTGCAATACACTGACAAGAAAGATACACTTTGACTGAACAAAAAAAGGTTAAAATTCTGAGTAAAACATGCAAACTTTTTCATAAATGTAGTGGCTGTCAAACTTTAAAGAACAACAACTCCTCCACTGGGTGAAAGACATGGACCATGTCATGTAATACTGCAGTGAGCTGTAAATCACATATGCCAGAAGTGCAGATGGTTGTTTAACCTGTCTCCACCAAAATAACCTTTCCAACACTTCCATTTTACACAGATGAGTTAAATTGTTGCCTACTAGAATGCACATGCTAAAGGCTAAATAAAATCACTACCAGAGATATAGAGTGAGGGATAAATATTGGACCATTGTTCCTTACAGACACACTATGTTCATAAATGGTAAAAATAACTGCCAAGCACTGGAGATCAAAATTACTGGTTTGGGCAAAATAGATGGTACTTTAAGGTTTTTGAAACTCTTAAAAGTAACTGCAGGAAGAATTCTATAAAGGGCAGTTGATGAGACATTTTCCTGACATAGAAAAACTCCCTCAAGCCAGAGGGAATCTATGGAAGTCTAATGCCCTGAAACATAAATCTGTATTTCTTATATATTTTTGTTAAAGCAGATTCTTATGCCAAAAGAGACACAGTATAAAGATAAAGTAAAAAATAAAATCTATTCTAATACATCATTTTATTACCCTGCACTGTTGTTTACTGAGAGGTGCTCTTCTCTGTAATCTTGTTGGCCACAGCATACCTTCAACGTTAAAGAGACACAGAAATTACATGGCCAAATCGAAAGAAAGAAAGAAGGAATAGAATGCTGTAACATACCTGAAAAAAAATTATTTGCATTGCAATTTCTGTAGCATTCTCAAAAGTGGGGTGTGCAGGAGGGAAGGTAACTATTGATTTTTAAATGGTTGGGAATACTGCAGCTGGGAAAAAAAGACCTAATAAATCACCTAATAAATCACCTAGTAAATACACCATGAGTTTGGCACAAGGCAAATGGGCACAAACTCGTCATCAATACATTCAGGTTGACAACCTGAAGATATATTCTGCTCAGAAAAAGAGTGAAGTCCTGGAAATTCTTCTCAGAGTATTAGGAGCTAGAAATCAACATACTTTGGAGGTAGGGTGCAATTAGATTGTAAATGAAATTCTGCAGCAAGACTGCCTGGGATAACAGCAAGCTGGATTGTGCACAGACCTTTTCAGTCTTCTGCCTGTGACCTAATGCTGGCTCCTACCATTTCAGGATTGCATCATCTCTTTTGGCTACGTGGGGCTCATCATGAAAGGTTTTAGTTTTTTATTAAAAATGGAGAGCAGAATTCGTACATAGAGAATAGGAATTGTTGCATGTTTCTGCATCTATTCAGGGATGCTTGTGTATGGGCAGACTATATTACCATACTACATCTTTTACAGCACTTGTCTTACTGAATTTCTTCATTTTTAAACAGTGTTTACATTTAGAGCATATTTTTTCTAGAATTGTTTATCTGATACATGGGATACCAAAAAAAATAGAAGAATGATCTTTTAAGTGAAACAGCAAATGTCATCCTGTTAACTGCAATAAAATAAATGAAACAGGGAGGAAAATAAAAGCTTCCCTATTGCCTCTATTCCAGGGCAATGCAAGCAGTGTGATACTTTTGTTACAGAGGACAATGTAGGGATATTTCCCTAGGAGACACAAACATTCTCTCAAAGTTAATATTGAGTCTACTTTGACATTTTTATCATTTGTCTGGAAAGGACAGGAAATTTTTTCCTACTCTACTAGCAGAGACATTTGGTTTCATATTTCCAGCATGAAGCTGTGAACATTGGGTCCTCCAGCTTTGGGTAAGCACATGGGTTGGGTTTGACTTTGTGTGCAAAAGATGTGGACAACATTCAGCCAGATCTGGTTGTTATTAATGGCCTCTGGTTGAGAATTACTTGCAAAAAAGGCAAGTATGGGGACTACTGGTCCCATCTAAATTTAAGCATCTACAATAAAAGTAGGCACACAAGACTCCTGCATTCAGTAGTGATAAATCTTGTGTTAAATAGCAGAGCAAGAAATTTCTATGCATACATCATTATCGTTGATCATTATCGTTTAGGGATGTGTTACATGAACTCTTACACAGTTGTGCAAAAGACATCTGCATCATACTGGCATTACAGTCCTTACACTAGGACTATGAGAATTATTAAAAGCCAGTAATATGAATGATAGTGATGGAAATGAGTTTCTGAGGGGTATTTCATTGTCTATTGTTCGTTTTCCTTTGCCCCATACAAAGTGAGTACTTCTCTACTGGAGAGAAGTTCATTCAGGTCTTACAGTGCATCCTGATTAATGCAATCAGTTTTCCAAATAAGTGAAAACTGGAAAAAAGGATTTAAAAGAAGTGGGGGGCAGAAGGACTGCATTGGTGTCCAGTACTCTCTCCTGTAAAGAAACTCATTAATTGTATTCAAAACAAAATACTTGTGTCCAAGCAAACCACAACACATCACACTCCTGCTCACCTACAGAGCACCAGACTCCCACATCAAAACTCCCTTGTCTCAAAGTGCTCAGGTCCCAGGCTTTCCTAGAGCTTCCCACACTTTCCAAATCCAATGCAGAGCTCCAGTAGTCCTATTCTCACTTGTCCCAACATCTTCATCAACTCCAATGTGTCCCGTCTTACCCTCAGTAACATAGCTCTAATACCCTTACAGTACTCTACTCCCTCAGCCTTGACTTAAATCCCTCCCTATAATGATACCCCCCTTCTCACCCCCAGCTCTGCTCCCTCCCCAGCCCCAGCCTCACTCACACCTGGGGCTCAGGGGACCCAGGACAAAAGCAGCAGCTGCCAGCCCTTCAGATCTAGTGCTGTGTGAACATCTCCTCCTTCCTTCTCCCGCTGCCTGCCTACACTCACCACTGCCCTGCACTGACTGCTGCAGCCTGCCAAGCTCCTTGTGTAGCTTCTGCTGGAAATTCCCAAAACCCAGGCATGGGATGCACTTGTTCAAAATCTGCTTAGATGGTGCTCCAAGGACAGAAAACGAAGACATATCAGGGAAACCCAGGCAGCTGATAGCTCTGCTCCTGCAGGGAGGCAGTTCTGTTTAGTGGCAATAAGGACGCTTGTTTTAATAATAGAACACAGCACTGAGATTTAATTAGCACTTATAGCAACATATGTCAGATAGCAATAGCTTTCAGTAGGCACTTGTGAGAATTGTCAAGGCTGCAGACTTGGTGCCAGGGTGATTCTCTGCTCCTGCTTGCAGTGATGTAAGTTCCACGTAACTTTCTTTGTTGATCTTGTTTTTAACCGAAAAAAAGGGAAAGAAACATCTGGGATGACTGTTTATCTATTCAAACCACACTGTCTGTCAGTTTGTTATCTCTTCTTGTTTTAGGTGACAGCTTCTAGCTTTCCACCCCAGCCTTGGATGTTCGATGATGAGTAAGCAGTAATACTGATGCTAATCAATTACAGCTCCTGAATTAAGATTTTATGGATGTTGGTATCAAACTGTGTTCTGCCTTGCAGAAGAATATGGCATCACATCATTTTTTTTCATTTGTTCAGATGTATTCACTATCAGAAAATTTAATTAAATTGAAATATGTCATGTGTGAAACCCCAGATTGGTTTTAATCACCAGTAACATGGATGATGTGAAGCTTATCTGTGCTGTACCATTGATAAGAAAACACTGGGCAAACAACAAATCACGTGTGATATTCATTGAATCCTAGAATAGTTTGTGTTGGAAGGGAGATTAAAGATCATCTAGTTGCAACCCTGCTGCCATGGGCAGAAACTTCTTCCAGTAGAAGGCAACTTTGCTATGAATGAGACACAGGAAAAGTAGTCAGGGGATATTTATTTCCCAAGGTGCATTTCTAACCTGTATCTTCACTGCCAGGCTATGCGGTACAAAGAAAACATTCACCCAATTATGAATCCTACTTCAGAAGCACTTCAGGCCCCTGTGAATGCCCTGCCAGACACTGAAAACTCAGTGTGTGAAGGACGGAAAAAAGAGTGAAAAGACTTCTGTGTGGCTCATTGAAGTCTGATTTTTATGTCCATGGGTGACTGTCAGAGAAAGTAAACCAGACTTACTTTTGGAGTAATGTGATCCAGTGTGCAGCAAAGTTCTGTCCTCAAACTGGGTATGTTGATCTTCATGGTTTTTTATTTATTTTACACAGAAAACTGCAAAATGTGTTCAACTTGTATTACTTCCCAGATCCAAGACTCTGATTCAGATCCTACAACTAATTCCATTTTTCTTACTGGGCTTGTACAGAACCCTGGAAGTAGGCTCGGAATTTCTATTACAAACACATCTTCAGAAAAAAGAAAACTCTTTTGAAATGTTTTAGAAAGCCACACTTTTTGTTTTATATCAAACTATCTTTCTGAACAAAGTTTCGTTTTTTCCTATTTTCATCTAAGACTTGTAAATACACAGGATCATTGTGTGTGCTTCACTTGCAAGATTTTGTTCCCTTCAGAGCACACGCATTAAAGGGGAACTTTTCCCTCCCATTTTAATTTAATTAAAAGCCAAGATATGTTTGAAGCTTCAAGCTGATCCAGTGAGAAGATGAATGATGAAGGATATGTTAGCACGGCTGTGGGTAGCAAGGTTACAGCCCTTCCCTCAGTGAGCAGAAGTGCAGGCAACAGGTTAAAAGCAGTCCCCTGATCTTCACAAAATAGGTTTATTAAAACTAGACAGGAAGGACAAGATAAATAAGAGTTTGAAGGCAATGAGATCTTTGAGTATTTGAGTCTCCAGAGGTGAGTGGTCTTGACTGGCCTACAATCATGCAAACAAAGGAGACTGTTGTGATGCTCATCTAATGGCATTAAGGGAAGAATATGTTACATAGGTTCCTTTACCATTATCTCATGCACCTTTCAAGATATTCCCCTCTCAGTAATAATTTATCTCAGAGATTTCTAGAGCAATCCCAAACTACACTGACTCATTCATATCCATTTAAATGTCCTCTGCAAACTTTGCACAATCTTACAGCTTCTTGAGAAGTTGCTAATGATCTTTGTGTTTATTTTTCCAGCTTGTTGGATATATTTGTTCTGATAACCATAGAAATACTGCTTTATTTATTTATTTATTTATCTAATGTTTACACTTTGGCTTTTTCTTAACAGGATTTTATACCCAGCCTGAGCTCAAAACAAAAATTTTTCATTCCCACAAGTAGAATTTAATAGGTAGAATATTTAGGTGTCTTCTTCTTTCTTTAGACAACTGTCATTCCATCACCCTCTGTGGAACTGTACAACTCCCATCAGAACTGTGTTTCTGTTGAGGGAGTCACACAGCCTAACTTTGGGCATCCCCCTTCGGATAGTTAAGTTGGGAACCCAGGCTTACTGTCTAATGAACAGAGAGAGAGAAGCAATTCAGACCATGTCCAGACTTGTGTCAGGACATGTTCTGAATTTCTAGTTCTAGTTGCCATGTATTTTTCCTATCAGACCTGACCTTTCTCCTTGAATTTTCTCTTTATAGAGACCAAGGCACCAAGAAGAAGAAATTAATTAGAACAGGATGTTCTTGTATCACCACTATGGCATTTAGGTCCATGGTGCAGTCATGGTGCACACAGTGTTAGGGAACATTGTCAGATTTCACAACACAGACTTCCTCTCTAAAATTCCTGTAAAAGAGTCTGGTGTCTGCTTCCAAATATTGTTTATCCTGACATAAACTAAATTATCAATATTATGTAAAGTTTCATGGTAGGTCTGTGTCCCACTATTCATCCTTTCTAAAGGAAATATTCATTAACACTAAAATAAATATTCATTATTTTTATACTTTTCATAGTCAAAGTAAACAGTCATATCGATGCACAGAACTCACAATTTACTTTACATCCTTTGTTCACTTGTTCAGATCATTAGAAAATATTCACCAGATGGAAGTTCTGCACTTCCTACATCTATTAGTGTCTTACAGACATTTTGAACAGGTGCTCTGTTCAGCAACTATGTTATGTAAATTAGTTTACAAGAATTTCAATTCCATTCATCACTGACATATCAGCTAACACATGCTTTTTCAGCTAATCTGCCATTATCCTCCATAATTTACCTCAATCCTGTTCTTAGCATAGATTTTACCCCTGCTGCACATCAGTATAGCTATATTCTACCATCTAGACTCACTGTAGTAGTACACACGTACCAGTTTCCAGACTGACGGCTGCTTGTCTAAAATATTGTCTAAAACAGACCTGAGCTAAAAAACGCTCTAGAATGTCCTCACTCAAGCTAAGCAATCGCTCCTTTGCAGTTGGTGTTGACTTGTCAAGATTAAGTGCAAAAGACATCCTGCTTTTCAATGGACTGTGACTCACAAAGCATATTCCAGGTTTAAATATCAGATTAGAAAGGTGTACCATTGCCAAGTCATGCTAAGACTTCTTTTTTGGGAGAGATTTCCAAAGGCAGTAGATTTCCTTCCTTAGTGAAGATGACATTAAAAATGTTAAAAGTCAGAAGAAATTTGTACTTTCTCTCAGCTGCTGAAATGCTTAAAAAACAATGTCTATCTGTTCCCGAGGTTTTATTTCCAAGGATGCAGATGAATCTATCTTAGGAAACTGTTTTCAGCACCTGTAAAGACAGCTGCAAACCTACAGGACTGTGTGACAGCAGAGCTCTGGGTGGAGATGCAAACATCCTTCATTTTTCAGGGCTTTTAGCTTATTTAGAAGTTTCCCCCATGTCCCCAAATGGTCACAGTTTAATCAATTTATTAAACACATCCATGCAGCTTGAAGTCAATCTCTTTTTCCAGTCACCTCAGCAGCAACTATGCAGTCTCAGCTTTCTACAAAGCCTCTGGGGTATCCACAGTGCACTTTACATGGCTGTCATTCCAACCCCTTTTCTGTCAGCAACACCTTCACACTGGGAGTGCTATTTATCGAGTTTCCTGAATTTTTTATGGAGACCCACACCTCTGTTTTGGCAGCAGAGTTACACCCTGAAAATTAGCACTATTACAGCTGTCTTTGCCAATTCAGTATGTAATTTGCACAGGTGCTTTTCTTTGAAACAACTTGCCTTAAACATCAGATTGCAGCCTATTTGAGCATACTAAAAAAACCACAACATATCAACATTTATGATTTTGAAAGGGAAATTGTTCTCCCCTTTCTTTTTTTTTTTTTTTTCTTTTTTTTTTTTCCAGTCTCAAAGCTGTGTTTAACGGGGAAAAAAAGAATCATGCAAATGTTGCTTCCATGCTCTTTCCCTGCCCATGGAATAATCTTTATTGATAGAAACAACAACTAGTTCAGAGCAGGATTGCAGGGAGATGTTTACAGTGGGCCTAACTCTGGAAGTCCTTAACATCTACAAAGCTATATAATTTACAAACTCTAGCTGAAAGAAAATCTGTCCATGAGCAGAAATACCCTTGTGTGGACAGCTGGATCCCTAGAATTCTGTTTAATGGCACAAATGTATGATTCTATTGTGCTTTTCAATTCACAAGCATACTCAGTGCATACACTAAGGAATATAAGATGTGACATAGAGCACTACACTGTTTGAAAGGAGAAAGTTGAAGTTGCAGGGGAACCTTCAGGATCTGAAATGTCACTTGGTGTTTTGGTTGGACACCTGAAACAAGTCCAAAGATCTGAAATCCATCACATCTGCTTTTAGATATCAACAATATTTATACACGTATCTGAGTGGTCAACTGAGAGTAAGAGACACTTTTAGAGCAAAAGTCCTCTGATTTGTCTTAGGTGTCTAGCTTAAAGTGAGATGAATTATATCCTATAAATGCTTGCTTTTTCCTCATGTGATTACTTAAGATGGGTTATAAGGCCAAGTCAGATATGATGCTGACACTGTTATCTTCTAAATTAAGAGAAATTAAGCTAATCTGTCAGATGTTTAATTGCAATGCAGAGAGCAGGCAGAGAAAGAACAAAGTTCCATCTATGCTCTGGGAGATGACTAATGTGTCGAAATTGAAGATGGGAAAAAAGAGAAAAGGATACATCTTCTCTTGTTTCATTCTAATTACAAATTATCTCTTTTTTAAAAAAATCAAAATTTTCTGTCTATTTTCAACATCATTTCTGTGGTAACTTCTGATCTGTAGATAATTTGTTATTTATCCATTTTGTTGTTGAGTACCAAAAGTTAAAACTGGTTTATATGTTGCATATTATATTTCAGATCCTTCAAAGATAAAGTTATAGCTTTCTGGTGGGAAAAAATCCTGAGTATAAACTTAGTGATTGAGAACATCTTATGGTACTTTCTTGACATTTGTTACCTAGGTAAACTACCTACCATATTCAAAGTAAGCCTGAAGGCTCTAGAGATAATTTACAGGAATTACCACCTTGCCTGACATTCTGCTGAAACTCTGCCTGGTGCAACCCAGGAAATTGTGGACTTTCATAGCCATGAGGGCACATTGCTGACTCATTTTCAATTTGTTCACCAGGATGCCCAGATCCTTCTTGAGAAAGCTGCTTTCTAGTCACCTGCTGCCAGCCTGTTGGTGCCTGGGTTTATTCCTCCTCAAGTGCCAGGCTTGATATTTCCCATTGTTAAATTTCATTATGTTTTCTTTAGCAAAATTCTCCATCCAGCCCAAGTCCTCTGAAAAGCAGTACAACCACCTGATATATTACTCACTCTTCTTGGTTTTGCAAGACTTGAGAGACCACTGAGAGTGCACTGTGTGTTACCTTCTAGGTCTTTAATGAAGATGTTGCATGAGTATAGAGCTTTGTGGTACACTGACCTACAGGTGAATTTTGTGCAACTGATCACAATACTTTAAGCCCAGCAGATCAGCCAGTCCAACCTCATGCCTACTTATTTAGTCTTATCTTCATCACTTTTCCAATGAGAGTGTTATGGGAGAAAATGCTGAAAGCCTTACTAAAGTAAAAGTAGAAAATATCAGCTGCTTTCACCTCATCTACCCAGCCTTCACAGAAGAGTGTCAGGTTGCTTAGTAATTATTTCCTTTTCACAAATATGTGCTGATTACTCCCAATCACATTCTTGTTCTCTATGCTTTTGGAAATCTCTACAGTTTCCAGACAAGGGAAGGGGAGAGTAAGGTACTGATCTGTTTTCTTCCTGGTATCCAGTGATAGGACACATGGGAATGGTTCAAAGTTGCTCCAGGAGAGGTTCAGGCTTGGCATTAGGAAGCATTTCTTTATATAGAGGGTGATCAAACAGTGAAGCAGGCTTCCCAGAGAGGTTAATGATTCCACGAGCCTATCAGTGTTTACAAGGTATTTGGACAACGCTTTAACTCAGCTCACCCTGAATTGTCCAGGCAGTTGGACTAGATGACAGTTGTATGTCCCTTCCAAATGAACTGTTCTATTCTATTCTATTCTATGCTATGCTATGCTATGCTATGCTATGCTATGCTATGCTATGATAACTTGCTTCCAGGATTATTTGCACCATCACCTTCCCAGGGATCTAGGAGAGGCTGAACAGCCTGTAGTTCCCTGGATCATCCTTTTTGCCTTTCCTGAAGATAGAAGTGACCTTTACTTTCTTCCAGTCTTATGCAGAAAATTCAAGAATTTAAGCTAAAATGATGGGTTTATCTATAGTTACCAAAGCACCAGCTTGTGTTCAAAGAGAAATCCCTGGCACAGAGATGGAGTGGACAGAGACATCAATACAATTTCAAGCCATCTGCAGTAATTGTGTGTCAGGGTCTCATTACTATTACTGTTCATCATAATACATATGGTTAGAGAAAGTCAGGGCAGAGAGATTAAAATTCAACAGAAAAAGTCTGCAAGGTTAATACATGAAGCTGAAAACTGTCATGTCACCCAGTTCTGCTAATTACTAACCCTGTTAAGATGCTTAACTAAGACTAGATGGAAATGTAAAACAAATGGAGGCCTAGCTTTAGTCATCTGTTTTAACTGAAAACAAACAAACATTAAATCCACAGAGCACTTCTGAATCAAAGCTTGTAACTGCCACTGTTGCTTTCAGAAGGTTGTAACTGCCACTGTTGCTTTCAGAAGGTTGTAACTGCCACTATTGCTTTCACAGGGAAATCTCACTGAACCTGCAAAAGGAGTGTTAATGCTGCCATCCTCTCTTTCATGCTATTTGTTCTCTCTGATTTTTCACTCTCGTTGTCCAGCAGAAAATTTAGTCCCTGAATCAATAACATAATCCTGTATTTATGAAAATGTTCATTTATAGTCCAAATGCACCTTTAATTATCCACATTAATTAATTAGTTTCTGCTACTAATACGGTGATGACAATTTAGAATGCCAAAATACCTTGTTGAAGTATTTCTCGGCATAGAAAGCAATTCCAGAGGAACAGAGAATCTTCCTCTGGAAATGTTAAACTATATTAATTGTACACATTTTAAGGGTTAACACCATAAACAGTCCTCTCACTTTTCACCTGACATGGAGAGATGTAAACATTCTAAATTTATACAATTTCAAATCTGCTGAGTAACAGTTTTCCCTCTTTATATCCAGTGCTAATCCTCTGGAAAATAGTCTTTTAATAGTAACTCCTTTAAATCAGAAAGCAGAGGTGGAATATATCTTCGTAAACATCTGGAGGTAGATATAGATGACAATGTATAGCAATCTAGTAACATATTCTGGTTTAACAACACCATGAAATTCAACTCCAAATAAGCCACTCCCCTTCCCCCCACCCCTTCCGGTAAGAGAGGGCCAAAGGCAGAGACTATGGATTGAGATAACAACTTGCTGAAAGCAGAAAACAATGGAATAAGAAACACACAGTAACAGCAGCAATATTAATAACAAAAGTATACAAAAGAGAAGGTGCTTTATGCACAAAAGTTGTTGTCTCGGTTTTGAAAGACAGATGTCTGCTAAGAGAGGTTGAATCCTCCCTTAGGACAGAGAACGTGATATTTTCCCTCCCTCCAAATTATTTAATTTTGAAATCAAGGGCTCTCAGGCAAAGATACGGGAAAAGGAATTACAGTTCTTTACTAGTATTTATGAACAAGTAATAACAACAATAACAACCATAAATAGAACTAGGAACTAATAATAAATAACTTTCCTGTTAAGTGGTGTAATCACGGTAGAAAGAAAAAAAACAAACAGCAGGAGGCGCTGCTGAGCTCCCAGTCGGGCAGGGCGGTTGCGATGACTCCCGAGCGGCTGCAGGTGGCGCTGTGGCACAGGGTCAGGTCAGCCCCAGGCAGCCGGTAATGGCGGACAAAGCAAAAGAGCAGCCAGGCACCTCAGAGCGGCAACAGCAGGGCGGCAGGGCAGAAGCCAGTCCTTTTCCCCCTTTTTTCCCGACTAGCTGCTAAATGGCAAGGACTTCTACAGTTACAATCGATTCTGGGGTCCCAGGCAGCAGAGGGGCAGGCGGCAGAGGCACCCGGACTCTCTAGCAAAACGCTGCAGCCTCCTGCGGCAAGGGAGGGGGAGGGGGAGCAGGCGGCAGAGGGGGAGCAGGCAGCAAAGGCAGTCGAACTCTCTCAGTAACTGCTGCGAGAAAACGCAGCCCGGGGAGACGTGCCTCTTCCCAGTAGCGAGAAAAGTTAAATTCAAGCTCACCCCACCCGGAGAGAGAAAGCAGGACACAGCTGGATCTTCCTCCGGTTGCAGCCCAAAAGCCAGAGAGCAGCCTCTCCTTTCTCTCTTCGCCGGACGAGAGAGTGAGTCCTTCACTTCCCGCCCGGTTCGGCTCTTCCCTCCTGTCTCCGCCCAAGCACACTCTTTTGTCTTTGACAAAAGAGCTGATAGCCTTAATTGTCTGCCTATTTGTTACTTAGTAACAGTGATGGAGAAAAAATTCCAAGACATCCCCCAACCTCTGACAGTTGTTCACCACCTCAGCTTAGTTCCGCATGGCTGTCAGGACAAAGACAAGATGGTGACTGTTCCCACACACAGTGCCAGAGGAATTTCCACAGACAAGGACAAGAGGGTGGGTGTTTTCCACACCTGGCTCTCCCCATCCCCAAGCATGTATTAAACACTTCTGTATGGAGCTGTCAGAAATGACACAGGAGCTGGAAGAGACCTGTGTCCTACTAGACTGACAGTGGAAGGCAAAGAAGCATACACTTGTGCCTCTCAAATGTCAGTAGGGGTGTGGGCAAGTGAGTTCAGCTTCAATTGTCCAGATATGTAAACAGTGCTGATTGTCAATGCTCTTCTGCATTGCAGACACAGTCCACTCCAGAGAGTGATTCATATTGTCCTGTAAGAAAGCTAAAAGAGGTGGAATGAACCACAGTGTCAAGCATTTCTCTCTTCTTCAGGAAATTGGACTACTCATTCAGACTACATAATTACTGTTCAGCCAACTAAATTTGCTGACATTATTGCCACTCAGAACTTGATTCAATTTCCCTAATAGAAGTGTTTCTTGATGTTTAATTAAGCCCAAGGAATCTTACATGGTCTCCACCTGTTGCTTCAGAAGGATGTGGTCTTCCTCAGGCCTTATCTTCTGTTTGTATGCAGCTGTCTGGTACATCTCAGATTCTCAGAAATGGCACTGGTGACTGTGTTTAAGCAACCAAACCTGGCCTCATTTAGTAGTGCAATGGGAAAATAATGCCCACCATCAGCGTATAGAGAATAATACACCCAAGTACCTGAAGCCAGCATGATAAATGGAGACAGACTATATTGCAGGACTCTGAAAGGGTCTCATGCTCTTGGACTCCCAGGTCTAATCAAGTCTCAAAGATCAGAAAATTATGCATGACATATTGAGCACTATCCAAGGAGTCAGAAATCCAAGCAGACCCAGAATTCAGAAGTCATGACTTCCAAACTTGTTAAAATATGCAGCACTATTTGACATGGACCAAGTGCAGTACTTGTTAAAGATCTATGCATAGGAGATTTCTATTGATTTCAGCTATTGGCCTGACTCAACATGAGCTATTCCTTCAAATATAAATAGTCATGTTGTGCCTTCAAAGGTCCATGAGGCAGCCTGGGAAATGTTCCATGCTTTGTGATGATTGCTCTGTCTTTTTGTTGTTTGCCTCTTGTTTTGGAGATCAATATTAGAGATTTGCTCTTACAAGAGGTAAGAGCCTGTTCTTAGTGATTGAATTATGCCATGATAATCTACCCCCTTGAGCTATTATAAAAACTGACTTAATAGTGCTGCCTTAATGACATTTGAATATGATGCAGCTGTCTGAATCATATTGCTATAACTACCTTTTGATTGCCAGAAAAACAATTCTAATCATTGCTCTATTATTCCCAATACTGTGGTGAAAAAGCACCTCTGAAAAAACTGCACAAAAAAATCCAAACAAAACAAAAGAATGAAAAAGCACAGAAAATTGAGGCTTCTGAAAACATTTTTTTTTTCTTAAAACAAATTGAATTACTATATCCTTTAAACACCAGCTTTTGTCTTTCTTGGGCAAGATTTTTGAATGTACTGCACTGACATTTTTTTAAAAATTCTCTTCTCCTAATCACACCAAATCCACACCATTAGTGAGGAAAATCACCATTAGTGTCTAAGCCATAATGGGAGCATGCATTTCAAAAGTACTACAAAAAAAATGTGAGTACTACGAGTAACAACTTAAAGAGACTTGTATCCAGCTACTTCTGACTAGGAAAAATAGGCCAAACTATAAACTGGTGCGTCCACCTTGTCCGTGCTGAGCTGAGACAAGTCTTCTGGAGATATCTGCAATTATCCCTGAGGACAGTATCAAGGGCATCTATCTTCATGACTAGAGTGAAAGCTCCACACACAAACAACCCAAGCACCCAATCAGATTGCTATCAAAGCTCACACCCCTGAAACAGTTTGTGTCCATGTTTTTGGCCGGTTCAAATGAAATCACACATTGCAGCATCCTCCAGCTGGCTGGCTGTCAGCACTCCACAGAAAGCCCGTGTGGACAGGACGATAGTGGCAGGTGTAACGTACCATCTGCACAACCATCTGGACATCACCCTTCCTCAGGGTGCAGGCATAACACGAGGGCCTCATTCTTGTTCCACCAACATGACAGGAAATTTCATAGAATTATAGGATCCTAGACTAGTTTGGGTTGGAAGGGACTGTAAAGATCATCTGCTTCCAACCCTCCTGGCCGTGGGCAGGGACACTTTTCACTAGACCAGGTTGCTCAAGGCCCTGCCCAAAGTGCCCTTCACTTCCAAGGATGAGGCATCCTCAGTTTCCCTGGGCAACAGGTTCCAGTACCTCATCACCCTCTGAGTAAAGAATTTCTTCCTAATGTCTGATATAAATTGTTCTCTTTCAGATTCAAACCATTCTTCATTTTCCTGTCACTGCATGCTATGGGAATGGGGCCTACAGCCATGAGGTACGGCGTGAGGTACGTGGTAGAGGGATTTCCATGAGATATGACATGAGATGTGTGACTGTGGATTAATGTGGGCATGATGGCGTGCTGAAGAGGTGATAAGTTATCAGGTGGAGGACAGATGACCCTTATCACTGCAATCAGCCAGGTGGAAGAAGCAGTGATACTAACGTGTCATGTTTCTGTTCCATCCTCATGAAAGACGTGCAGTCTTCATAATCGTCTCTCTCTCTCTGTTACTCTCAATATCTCTCATTTACATATAAAGTGACTGCCTCCCCCATTTATGACAGCAGCAACAGGNTTATCTACACCTTATTTCTGAAAATACTTTTGCCCTGAAGGTAATTCCCAGAATGTATCTGTAATCAGATCCAAAGTAATGCCAAAACGTCTTCCTTTCCTTTTTTTTGGGGCTAATATAGCAGGTGCATCCAACATAGCATCCCAGAGACAGATGGTTTCTGCTCCCCATCCTGCTCACCTGCTGAGAATTTGTCCCACTAGGGCAAACACCCAGATCACAAAGACTCACTAAAAATGAATGCTATAGGCAAGTATATATCTAAAAGTTTGGCTTCAAGTTAAAGCAAGCACTTCTACTTCCTCTTTGTTCAACCAAGAGAGACTGGCACTTTCATATGACTGTTCATCCCACTTCTCAGGAGCTGTGTCTCACAGGATGATTTCTTTTCAGAAGAGGTTCTCTCAGTGCAACCACTAGTGACCTAAAAGGAATGGTACATAACCGATTAAGAGCAAGTCCCTTATTTCTAAGTACATTAAGTTCAGTGAGATGATTACCCAGTTATTAGTCAAAATAATTTTTTCTAGGGAACTCAGTAATTACTTTCATGGTTGCTCTTTGTTANTTTGAAATCCTTCATGGCAGAGGAAGAGAATACAACTACCTTGCAGATAAGTTACTTCTCCCTCTCCTGAAAACAGGGGTGTCTCTTTGGTAAGATTACACCTCCAAGTACATCACAGTGTGCCCTGAAATACTTGCACACAGCACTATACACTGACATTTTCTAGGTCTAGTGCATTTTTCACTGGCAATCTCACAAAAATCCATAACCATTCCATAATATTGTTTCTTCAATAAGCCACAGTATTTGTGAATCTGTAATCATGAAAGTTCTTAATGAACTCTATCTGACTTACACTGATGAGTTGGTAAATCACACTATTCACGAATCTGGGATCCCAAATGTAACCAGAATTATAGTGTAACCCACACTATTGATGCATCTGTTATCTTACTGAACGTGACCAGACTTATAGTGCCGAATTGGTTATAATCAGAAATTAAACTGAGCTGCACCTAGCCCTTCTGATCTGTGAAGATGAGCTGAAAAGCAATGGAGTTTATTTTCTCCCAGATTTTTACTCCTTTCATGCAGAGCATACCCCAACAAAAAGTCCCTCTGCAGCTTTCTTGTAACAGTCATTAGGTCCTGGATGGCTGCTATAAACTCTCTTCATGGCCTTCTCTTCTCCAGGCTGAACAACACAAACTTTGTCAGCCTTCTTCATAGGACAGGTGCACCAGCCCTCTGATCACCTTGGTTTCCTATCTCTGAACTCACTCTAACAGTACCATATACCTCTTCTGTTGGGAGCTGCAGAGTTGAACACGGCACTCCAGGTAGTTTCTCATCAGAGTGGACTGGAGGGGGAGAATCCACTTCCTTGCCCTGCTGGCCATTCGCTTTTTGAGGCAGCCTAGGACATGGTTGGCTCTCTGGGATGCAAACACACATTACCAGGTTATATTAAGCTTCTTGTCAATCAAAAGCTCCCAGTCCTCCTTAGGTCTTCTGTCAATCCGTTTTCCACACAGCCTGCATTTGTGCTTGGGATTGTCCCAAACGAAGAGCAGGACCTCACACTTGGCCTTGTTGAACTTCAAGACTTTTGCACAGGTCCTGTCTCAAGCCTGTCCAGGTCCCTCTGCATGGCATCCTTTTCCTCCAGCATCTCAACCACATGCACAGCTTGGTGTCACTGAAGAACTTGCTGAGAGTGTACTTGATCCCACTGTTTATGTTGCCAACAAGACGCCAAATAGTGCCAGTTCCAGTATTGGCCTCTGAGGAAAGCCAGTTATCACTGGTCTCCCCTTGGATATTGAGTCTTTGACCACAATTCTTGGAGTATGACCATCCTGCCAATTCATTATTCACTATGTGGTCCATCCATCAAACTCATTCCTCTTCAGTTTAGAGAGAAGGATGTCATATAGGACAGTGTCAACATTTCAAACACTTTATCAAACTCACTGTCCACCTTCCCTCCCTGAAGGTATCATTAATGAAAACAGAATCAGGGCCCTGGTGCAGGATAGAGAGAAAGGTGCTCAGCACTTGGCTGATTTTTTGCTTTTTCCTGCTAGAGACTATGATACAGAAACAAAGAAATAAAAGCTATCTGACAAAAGAATTTACCAAGGCTACTAGTACATATTTAGTATAACCAGGCAAGGTGCCTAGAAATTACACTTACAATGTAAAGCATAAATACATAGTAATCCCTTATTTCTTGAAACCCTTTTCCTGTGAAGGCAATTTCTAGAATATCACCTTCCATTGGAGGCAAAATAGTCCAAAATTCTTGGTTTCTATTCTGGTCTGTCTTTAATGGGCATTAATTAATACGGGATCACAGGACACAGTGATCTCAAAAACAAGGAGACTTTCATAGAAAATATTTCTGATGCTCAAAGAAGAACAGCAGTATTTTAGGAACAGGGTTTTGTTTCTTGTCTATAATATAGTCCAACCTAGAATTCCTTTCTTCTATATTCAGATAATTTTTAAATTTCTTTGTGATGCCAGTGGAGGAAGAAAATGTAATTAAAAAATCTTGCTTACAAAACCAATAAAACTAGTAAAAAATCCCAAGTCTCTGATTCCATTTGTTTTTCCATGTCACATGTCTTTTCAATGACGTCACATTATGGCTGTGATGCTGCCTCTATGGCACAAATGCACACAGTGTCCCTGGGTATGCCAGTAGAATCTATGTGACTTTAAGCATTCTTTAGGCCTACCAATTAACATTTTGATATAACCAGGAAGGTATGTTTCCAAAGTAAATTCTACATAAAAAAAGGTTATCTACACCTTATTTCTGAAAATACTTTTGCCCTGAAGGTAATTCCCAGAATGTATCTGTAATCAGATCCAAAGTAATGCCAAAACGTCTTCCTTTCCTTTTTTTTGGGGCTAATATAGCAGGCGCATCCAACATAGCATCCCAGAGACAGATGGTTTCTGCTCCCCATCCTGCTCACCTGCTGAGAATTTGTCCCACTAGGGCAAACACCCAGATCACAAAGACTCACTAAAAATGAATGCTATAGGCAAGTATATATCTAAAAGTTTGGCTTCAAGTTAAAGCAAGCACTTCTACTTCCTCTTTGTTCAACCAAGAGAGACTGGCACTTTCATATGACTGTTCATCCCACTTCTCAGGAGCTGTGTCTCACAGGATGATTTCTTTTCAGAAGAGGTTCTCTCAGTGCAACCACTAGTGACCTAAAAGGAATGGTACATAACCGATTAAGAGCAAGTCCCTTATTTCTAAGTACATTAAGTTCAGTGAGATGATTACCCAGTTATTAGTCAAAATAATTTTTTCTAGGGAACTCAGTAATTACTTTCATGGTTGCTCTTTGTTAAGTATAGAGAACAGTAATTCTTCTCCCATCTAATACACACACACACGTATATATATATAGGATATATATATTTATGTATAATATGTGTATTATATACATATATATATATCTCAGAGAGTAAACACATAATTGATGCAATCTTCCACTCCAGGTTGATATTCAAAACCATCCTCAATTTTCTGAACCACTTAGTTGTATGACATAGCTTTCCAGATCTCTTTGTATTCACCACAGTTCATCCAGAATTACTTCTGTACGGGACCAGTCTCACAATTTTAAGGAACATTGAGTATTCCTCTAATAACCTAGAATATTATTTTCTCCCTTAGTTAGCTGCTCCATTGCCTCACAAAATATTTTAAAACCTGAAACTATGGAAACTAATTCACCATTTAAAAGCCCTTTATTGATCATAAAGACCTTGGCATGTGACAACTACAAAATCCTTCTTACCTGTGTTAATCCATATTGCCAGAATGCTGGCTGTTTTATTCCCCATTTAGCTACATGGGCAAAAAAATTACTTTTTTGTCATTATAACTACAACTACATTAAGGGGTTTTTGCCTTGGCCAAAGATCACACCTCATCACATGGCTGTTTCTAATAGCTATACAAGTAGGAGGTTGCAATGCAGGCATAAGAGGCAAAGGATAAAGGACAAATGTTTTACTAGAAGAGCAAATGTTAAGATGGTGAGTATCCTCAGTTCCCATTAATGAAGAGATCTGGCCAGTTTATACAATGCATCTCTGTTTCAGCAAAGCGTATGTGCTTAGCTTTAAGCATGTCATTAAATCCCATTGAAAACAACAAGAGTTGAAAAGGTGCTTAAACACATTATTGTAGGAAGACTGGATTACTCACATACTTAAAGGCTTTGTTGTATCAGAACTTTTGGCCACCACTGAACTCCCAATTTCATCTATTGCATATCTGGATGCCACATTAAAACTGTCTGGCTAAATATTCACACAGAATAGCACAGCATTTTAATATTTCATCCAGAGGGTAGGCTACACTAATTTTGTTTCAAAGAGCACTGTTTGTATTTCTTTCAAAAGTTTTACAGCTGGTGATGAAAATCTCTAAATTTCTGTCTGGTTAGATGCCAACCATCACACACACATGCACACACACACACACACTCGCACTGATTGATTTATCCATGTGCAAATGTTACAATTAGGGAGTATGGCTCTGGAAAGCTAACAGCTTAATCAGTGTATCAGAAGGCTAAAGACATCTCCTGCCAGTTTTCTCAAAAACGCATTAAAGGGATATTATAATTGTATTACCAGACTGATAAATAAACTTTATCCTCTGAGCTCATATGAAACTTTGAGAGGGGGGAAGTACAGGAGTAGGAGAATGAATATAATTTTTTAATACCCAGGAGGAATCAGGGACTATGCCATAGCTCCCCTTGAAATAAATTGTATTTGTTCTTTTCCCCACTTTTGGCATTTCCAGGTGCCTGTCTGTTTTTAACATCTTCAGCCTCAATAAATTTGTTGAAACAAGAGTCTGTCATACATTCAGTGAGTCACAGCTGAAAAATAAAAGTAATCCCTCAATGGGATAAATACATCTGAACTGGAGAACAGGAAAAAATGTATTGTCTTTTAAAATTGATGGTGATACACTTTAACAGGTTTTTTCCAACCTTCTTTTGTTTTGAAACTGTCAAAGAATGTTCCCTGAATGCTTTATAAGCAAAGCAACTCTCTCCTAAGGCTATACAAACAACACTTTAAAAAAGAGATACTTTCCTAATGCTGATTAAAAGAATCTGTGAATTCAGGAGAATGATTAGTTGAGATCAATCTCTCAGGCCATATTTACACCTTAAAAAGTATAAATTATTTGTTGCACTGATTGCTGATGTACTGAGCTGCCTCCTGACCAGGACAGACACATAAGGTCAGATAGAAATGGTGATATCTGCTTAGGGAGGCAGACACAGGGCTCAGGCATGAGCATCTATTATACACACCTTTTTTTCCTGTTCATGTTAATTCCTTGCAATCCCTCAGAATACCTGCATCGACCTCTCTTCATATGAACTCTCACTATTGTGTTTTTATTTGCATTTATTGGACATTTGAGAAGACAACAGGTGAACCACACAGATAGCCATGAACATTTCACTTTGACAAACCTGGTATAGAACTTTTTTAGACTGAAGAGAGTGAATGACAAAACAGACTCAAGAATTTGTCTGAGGAGAATTTTGAGGCACTCCTGTTCTGCAAACATGTCGGGTGAGTCTGGACCTTGGCACACAGCACAGTCCCTCTAAAAACCCATGGTGGCATGATTATTTGCTCAATACTTTGATAAGCTTCAATGGAAAAGCTGTTTCAGCAATGTTGGTAGCTTTATGTCATGGCTTAACCCCAGCCAGCAACTGAGCCCTACAGAGCTGCTCACTCATTTCCTCCCCTCCTCCCCACCCCCAGGGGAATGGGGGAGAGAACTGAAAGATTAAAGTGAGAAAATTCATTGGATTGAGATGAAGACAGTTTAATGGATAAAGCAAAAGCCACACACACAAGCAGAGCAGAATAAAGAATTCATTTCCCTTTTCCTGTGGGCAGGCAGGTGTCCAGAGATCTCTAGGACAGCAGGGCTTCATCAGGCATAACAATGACTTGGGAAGAGAAACACTGTCACTATGAATGTCGCCCCTTTTTTTTTCTTCTCCCCACTTTATATACTGAGCATGATGCCATATGGTATGAAAAATCCCCGAGATCAGTTGGAGTCAGCTGTCCTGGTTGTGTCCACTCCCAACTCCTTGTGCACCCCCACCCTCCTCACTGGTGGGGTGGAGTGAGGAGCAGAAAAGGCCTTGGCTCTGTGCAAGTCCTTCTAAGCAGACACTAAAGCATACCTGTGTTATCAACACTTTTTTCAGCACAAATCCAGCACCAGCTACTATGAAGAACATTAACACCACCCAGACAAAACCAGCACAGGTCAACTCTTGGTACTGGATTCAATCAGCAGTACTTTATTGTCAAACCAGAGATGGTCTGATGATTTGTATTCCAGACTCAAGCCTAGAGAAACCTGACATGAGTCTCTCTTTTTTTCTCCTATATTTCTACTCTCCCTTGCCATCATTTGCAGATGGTTTTTTAGCATATTATCCATAGGTAACAGTAAGCTGGTCTTTTTCATACCCACTCTTCTGTTTTATTCACTGTAAATACTAGGTCTTATTATTTGTGTCATCCCTTGGTGTCCCCCACATATTCAGCTGCTCCAGTGCTTTCTAGAGTTGCTGCCTCTGTTACAACATTGCACCAGTTTACTTTCCATTCTTTGCTTTTCCTAATCAAGGAAAAAATATTTTAAAATATAGTTATTTTAGAAAAGACTAATTTCTCTAAGTTCTCAATATGTCACAACAGATCTTTAAGGGATCACTGTCCAAAATATTTACATGAAGTAACACAGTGCTATGTGAAAGGACAGAATCTCCTATTGTACACCCTGGGTAACATTGGCAAGATAGAGTATAGCAAAACAGTGAATTTTAAACAAAAAATATTATGTGTCTTTATAGTAACTTATTATAAAATAAAGCGTAGAGTTTCATAACAGTACCCTCAACAAGGAGTGAATACAACAACATTCAACAGGATAATTAGTTTTAAAATCTACATAATAAAAATATTTTATATCTTTCATAAGAATATCATAACTTATTAAGACACTCTAGTTGATCTAGATATCCTCATCTCTCAATTGTGTAGTTGTTATTATATAATATACCCATTCCAGCTGGAGCTCCTCATGTAACTCTCTCTCCTTAATGAGGCCAGCTCTCAAAAATCAGCTTCAATGGGTCATATACATTTATTTACTTTTTGCAGATTCTGAGAGTTTTTGTCAGAAACCTTTTGCTCAAGTACAGCCAAATTTACACTCTTGGTATTTCTGACCTAGATTGGAGTCAAAGCTGAGAAAAGATTTGAATTCTCATCTTGGAAGGAATTAATCTCATGTATTTCTAAAGATGAGATTCAACAGTGGGTACACACATTTGACTTCAGATGTCTACATCATTTTATTCTACGTGTAAGCTGCAACTACCACCAATATAGAGACCTACACTTGATCAGATAGATCAATCACTTTCTAGACTCCACTGACTGTATTGACTAAAGATGCAAAACAACTGCCTATACATATGTTCATAGCACTATTTAACCCTCCATAGAGACTTATCAACATCTGTACAATCCTGGCAGCTATGACACAAGATCTATGGGAGCCACCTGCCACTGTGGAGTAAAACACAAGGGCTGGCTGATACCCTTAGAATGGTTCAACTGACATTCTGTGCCTGTTTGCAGACAATTGAAGACTTTCACTGGCCATACCCACTGGAGAGTTCAGACAAGTGTCCATCCCTACATATAGAACATTTAAGTTCAGGTTTCCTAATCTCGTGCTGAAAGCCAACATTTTTTTCTCTGACTCAGAATGTGACATCTGAAACTGGTGTTTCGTATTGCTCAGATTGCTACCCATCATGATACAGAGGTAGGAGTGCTGAGGTTGAGGCCACGTTACCACTAACTCAGGATTTGCATTAGTGATTCAAGCTCACTCTTGCAAAATTTCAGCTCTTATATCCTGACTTTCTCCACATCTTTTTATTCTGGCTGTAGTATTGAATTGCTCAGCACTGCCCTGGTCATAGCAGAACATAAGCAAAACTAGAGATGGTTTTAGACTTCTCTCCAGCATAGGCAAAAATAACCTTGGCAGCCTTAAGGATAATGACAAATAGTTAATATGCATCTCTTCCTGGTCCCCTCTGCTCTTACTGCACTGTTGGAATGGTCCTCCAACACTCAGGAAGGGAAAGCCCAAGAAGGCATTGGTGTGTACTGGGTGCACAGGTGTCAGAGCCACAACCATCTCTTTCAGCTAGAAGGCTCAGTTGGTCTTTCAACCTTCAGAGGCAATGTCAAGTCTAAGTGCCACTGATTTAACTGCTAGGAGTTACCTTCTTCCCTCAGAAAATTATTAAATTAACTATACTAAAATCTAGACGAGTGACAAGCATTTCACTGCTCACTCTAAATCTTCCTTGTAAACCTCTTTATAGCCTTCTAAAAATATTATTTTTTGTCACTTTATGTTTTTAAAAAGTCTTATTATCAATGATTTTTAGCACAAAAATATTAGCTAAGGGTGAGGGGAATGGAATCTTTTATCTATTCAAATACCCACCCTTTTACTGAAATACAAATAACTTATGTCTCTAACCCTTGTCTTTTACTCAGGAATATTTTCAAAGAACATGAGTTCTTCTGAAGCAGTTTCTCACTTTGAACTCAATCCTATTCTTTATCATATTAATAATTTCTGAAATGGTGCTTAATCCTTCAACTCTTATCAAAATTTCCAGCATGTTTTCTATGGACAAATCACACAAGCTTAGGAGCTCTTCGGCATCTGGAGATAATCTTACAGATATCTGACGTCTGGAATCTGTCTGAAGCATGGACACACAAACATGTTCTCTGCTGCAGAATCTCTTTGACCCTTTTGATTGTCTGCTCTGTATACTCAGTCTTCAGCACAGTACTTTAAACATAACAGGTGCACTACAGCTCCTATAAAACAAACTTGAGCCTCAATTTAAGGGAAAGGGAAAATCTTGAGGATAGCAAGTGTGGACATTATGTGCTTTGTCCTGCAAAGTGACTATAGCACATGTTATATCAATTCAATACTGAGCGTGACCCATCAAGGAACTGTGAAAATCCCAACTGTGTTTAAAGGAAAACAGTATGTAGGGACCAAAAATCATTTTGTCCCGTCCAGAATCAGGAATAAGATTTTCATGGGACTGCAGTGTATCAAAATTCAATTAGTTGTTCTCCCTAGATGTTGTCTGACAAATACTAAGTCGATATTCTGAGAACTCTCTACATTCACAACAAGTTATTGTCATTCTTATTTACATTGCAGGTGTATCTAGAAGGCTCTGTGAGTTGTATCTGTTACCTGTAGTAGTTGTACATCGGAATCAGGCCTTCAGAACAATCCATTCTGCCACTTCAAGAACTACTCAGTTTTAGTTTAAAAGTTCTTCCCTTTTAAGATAAAAGATGGATTTCAACATTCATCTCAGTACTGCCTTGAGAATGGCCTGCTGTGACTTTGGAAATCCCAAGCTTTGATTATTTTACTGTATGTATTTTATTTATAAGTTACTGATGCAAAGAAATAATGATGAATAACAACCCTTTGTACTGTAGAAATATGAACAAAAAGATACTTACTAGCCTGAAGAATTTGTATTTGCAGTATAAAAGTGTAGAGAGGAGATGGAAACAAGTAGACTGGGAAGGCTGATGATGGAGCAAGTTTTCTTATTTACCTCTCCAAGTCCTGGCTAAACAACACTGCAATTCTTTCAAATAAAAGGCTTATAACATCTTTACTACCTTAATTTTACTTCTATTCATTCTCATACTTTTAAACTGAGATCAATAATAATTTTTATTAGATTTCCTTTACAATACTTCAGGATTCCGAAAAACTTATTTCTTTCTCCTGGTCTTACTGCAATCCTTTGTAACAGACTACTCACACTGGTCTGTTTTATTTCCATGTTTATTAGATGGCTAATGTTTATGAACAACATACTTTTTCTCCAAAAGTTCTATCTCTCCCTCCCATTTCATTGTATTGAGTTGCATTTGGTTTGCATAGCAAGATTTTGGTAGCACAGGGGCTACAGGGGTGACTTCTGTGAGAAGCTGCTGGAAGCTTCCTCCACATCCAGTAGAGCCAGTGCCAGCTGGCTTCGAGACAGACATGTCGCTCGCCAAGGCTGGGCCAATCAGAAATGGTGGTAACACCTCTGTGACAACATATTTAAAAAGAAAAAAAGAAGTTATTACAGAGATGTAATTACAGCCAGAGAATATCAGGATGAGAATATGTGAGAGGAACAGCCCTGCAGACACCAAGGTCAGTGCAGAAGGAGGGGCAGGAGGTGCTCCAGGCACCGGAGCTGAGATTCCCCTTCGGCCTTTGATGCAGCTCATGGTGAGGCAGCTGTGCCCTGCAGCCCATGGAGGTCCCAAGGTGGAGCAGATCCACCTGCAGTCCCTAGACAATCCCAGCCAGAGCAGGTGGATATCTGAAGGAGGCTGTGATCCCATTGAAAGCCCATGCTGGAGCAGGCTCCCAGATTGACCTGTGGCCCTGTGGAGAGAGGCGGCCACACTGGAGCAGGTTTGCCAGCAGGACTTGTGACCCTGTGGAGCATTCACACTGGAGCAGCCTGTTCCTGCAGGACTGCACCCTGTGGAAAGGAAGAAGATGCTGGAGAAGTTTATGAAAAATTACAGCCCATGAGAAGGACTCAGGCTGGAAAAGTTCATGGAGGACTGTCTATTGTGGTAAAAACCCCACACAGAAACAGGGGAAGAGTGTGAGGAGTCATCCCCTTGTGGAACAAGCAATGGAAACAATGTGTGATGAACAGGCCACAGCCCCCATTCCCTGACCCCCTGCACCCTGGGAAGTTAACCCAGGAAAGAAAGAGGGCAGGGGGTTGTGAGGGTGAAGGTCTTTTGTGGTTGGGTTTTATTTTTCATTACCCTATTTGGATTTCAATGGTAATACATTAATTTTCCCCAAGTTGAGCCTGTTTTGCTTGTGATGGTAATTGGTGAGTGATCTCTCCCTGTCCTTATCTCGACCCACAGGTCTGTTACTTTAGTTTCTCTCCTTTGTCCAGTCGAGGAAAAGAGTGGTGGGTATCTGGCATTCAGCCAGGGGCAACACCTCACATGAGTAAGTCAGAAGTGTACTCACTACACTTTCTACTGATTTTTTTCCCTACAGCTATTTCATGGTCTAGTTGTTCTTTCTTCTGATAGGATAGTCTGGTGCATAACCTTGTTTATTTTCTGAACAAGCTCCTACATTTTAACATTCACTGTCTGTTCATTTCCAAGACTGAACAGCTAAACTGTGCGGTATTGTATTGCATACAATAAGGGTAACAAGGGCTTGAGTGACAAGTTTCTAAAAACAAACAAACAACCCTCTGAATCACTTATAAAAAACTTCATTATACACAAAAATAAATTGACTTATTTTCTCTTAGAACTGAGAAACAATCACCTTATGTGAATTTTCCTTTGTTTTTTTTTTTATTCCCCCTCTGGTTGAACAAAGCAAATAAAGAAAGCAGAGGAAACAAACTCCAATGAACACAAATCCTTTAATTAGGAAACCAATATCTCTGACTGCCATCAAGACTTATGCCATAAAATTCTGCTAAAAGAAAAAAAAATCATTACAAAGTTCATTTTTAGCTTTTTCCTCATGTATTTTGTTAAAGTTTGAGGAGAACATGACATGCACATGGGGCCCAGAAGAGACACATAGTCCACTGGTATGTAACAACTCCTTAGTAGCAGACCCATAGTCTGTCTGCCCTGTAGGAATAAGACAAAACCATGTGAAGCTGAGCCAGTTCATGGCTGCTGACATGCAGGACATGGTTTAATCCTTGTGCCTTTCTTATTTAACTTCACAGAGATTAGCCATGTCATGTCCAGTTCTTCTCAGAGTTCTCTTTCTCCTCTCTCAACAGAAGGAAGCTCAATAAATGGCCAACAACCAAAACAAGATGATTTTAATTATCTCTTCTTATCATAATCTCTTCCTGATACCTTTGTAATGATCCCTTCATCCCTTCATCAAGCTGAAAAAACGATTTTTGAGTAGAAACATTGAATAACTAAAAATTAGCCAGTTTGCTATTTCCTACCTGTGTGGAAGTCAAAATTCTGATGGACTCTGGTAGTAGAACTGTGTAACAACAAGCTCTTTTCACTTCAAAATTTTAACAATAGAAAGGAAGTGTGTATATTTACTTCCTTTTTTAGCAACACATCTTAGGGATCAAATCCCTTAATCACACTTGCAGCACAATTTTATCAATGTCCAAGTCATACATAGCTCTTTCAGCAAGGGATCCAGGATAAAACTGACATAACTGTTCATGTTATGTCCTTTAGAGCATTCAAAATTACAACAAATTTTCTGTCTCATTATGTTCTACCTCTCTTTCCATATGAGCAAGTTGTTCATTAACCCAGAAGATCACAATCTCCTAGAGTGCATGCCTGCTGTTATTACATTAATTCTCCAAATTCCTAATATTTCCATATGCAAATTGCAGCCATTTTCTGTTGATGGACATAATCCTGCTGTTAATATCCACAGAAGTCTTGATGTCTATCTGTTGTTTTATTTATTGCCTCCAGTATGCCATAAGTCTCCAGCCATATTCATTAGATTCAATTAGTGACATTCTGCCCTGTGAGAATCTGTAAATAGAAAATAGGCGCATTAATGCTCAGAAAACTGTCAAAATAAACACATATTAAAAAGTATTACATGACTGAAACCACAGTAGACTGAAATCCATCAGTATCCATGTACTTTACAGATCATTCTACAAAATTAAATGGAAGTATATAAGCATAGATAAATAAAACTTGAATAAATAAAATATTAACAAATAAATAAAAAATATGAGAGAAATGTGGCAGGCCCTAACAATGTCATTTAATCCATTACTCTACTTTAAAACTGGGGTGCTGACATTTAAAATTTTATTGAATGGGTTTCAGCTAATTTCCTTATGAAAGTAGAGTGTTAATATTTTTGCTAGTGTTTGGTTTTTTATAGTTATCAATTCTAGATGATTTCAGAATTTTTATCCTTTCCCTTCTCGATGCCTTTCAATATTTCCATTCTTCTAATTTTCACTGATCCACATTTGCCATTGCAACTTCTCTGTCCAAAGTTTCCAGCCTCTAACTGATTTTAAAGAGTGAACTTTTGTCATTATTGATTACTTTGGGTCTAAATTATATGAAGGAATGATGAGATATTTCTGGCCTTGTCCTGGTTTCTTTCAGACTGTTTTTCTAATCATTAACTTGAATTTTAATATTGTTCTTTATCATACTTGGATTTCCTTTTTAGTATGGTGGCATCTGTGGATTTAATAAGTGTGGCCTTTATTTGATTATGTAACTTTGTAATTAAAATTCATAGTGAAGGGAACTGTGCTTCCAGATGGGTGGGGAACAAGTGATAACTTTACCTGGTTATGTGCCACTCTAAAGTCTTCCTCAACTGTAATTTTACTTTTGATATGTCTTCCCAGTTTGCTTTCAGGAATGCACTGTAAGGCAATGTACAAACCCTTAGTGATAGGAAAATATATTATTATTATTTCTTCTTTGCCTATATCACCCATTTTTCCTTCATAAAAGAAAATGAGATTGGTTTGAAAAGTTATCTTTTTGGCAAAATCACCTTTGCTGCTAATATGCTCCTTGTTATCTTCCAAGTGCTGTCAAGTGACTTCTAACTGTTTGTTTTAGAATTTTTTGTAGAATTTGAAGTTGACTTGTTTATAAATTCACACTTCTTTTTTTCCTCCCCTTATACAGGTATGTTAAGATTACCCCTTATGCAATACCTTTTATGCCCTCCACAAATTCTCAAAGACAACTACTAAGGTTTCTGAGCTTCGGCCCACACAGAGGTTGGAATTAGAAAGCTCAGACAAGCTGAAAACCTGCAAATGCCAAAATATGGTCAAACAAGATCTGTTTCTGTTCTAGGTTAAGCTGTTATCTGTTGCTTCTAATAAGTTTGCCACTTGTCGTAAGTAATCTTTCTAGTGAACAGTGAAAAAATGACAGCCTTTACCTCTTCAGTTTGGTTATACCACGTAGAGATAGCTGTTCCTTTACACTGAATAAATGTCCAACACTTTTCTTTGAGTCTTCTATTGATAATATCCCAGTCAATGATTGATGTCTTATTACCTTCAGTTTCTTTTTCTAGCTACAGTTTATTCTGTATCATCCGCTCTGATTTCGCTCCTACTTTCTCCTGATGATCTATATGCGTGTGTGTAGTGGTCTGTTCTTGCCTCTCCTTTATCTACACTATTTTTAGAGTGACTAAATCGATCCTAATTTAGCCAAAAGTCTTCAATATCTTTTATAATCTTTATCTTCATGATAAAGAACACTGCATGATTTCTTGGGATACAACAATTTATTTATTTATTTTACTTTTAGGGGATCTTTCATATATTTTATGTATATCTATCAAAACCTACTGGGTTTAGAAGTTATTAGTGGCATGCAGACAGAAAGAGAGAAAGAGAACAAACTGTAGGAAGCTCACTGGAAGTATCCCTGAGAGATCTCTCTGGTTGCACTAAAGCTCATTTGCAGATAAGAATACAGTCCTACCCTACCTATCCAGCTGAGTCAAGTCTGTACAGTTCCAGGGATTCCTGCTGCTGCACTAACCACTTTGGAGCTGTGGCTCCCCAAAGCACTTGGCATCAACAAATGAAAACAGCTCCAGCCTGCTGAAAACAGCATGTTCAGTTTTGCATTCAGTGTGTAAACTGTAAGCTGGTTTCAACCATATTTTGTTACCCTTTGAAATGTTTCCTCAATAGTAGGTTGCACCATCTGTTGCACTGTTTGCCTGCATGTTTTGCTTGTTAAACTGCTCCCCCAGCAGCACACAAAAGAGGAAGAACAGTGTGGATGCCTTTCAGGAAGATCTCCCTGTCCTCCGCCTACCTCCTCCTACTGCAGTGTAGCACTGCACTCAACAGATGCTTCTCTAGTCCTGCCTCATGCTTATTCATTTTAGGACCTAAACCAAAATTCACTATAAAACATATAAGGCTTTAAAATTTGGCAGTCTCATTCCTTGTGAAGCCTACAGGTATGTTTTATGTGCTGAGGACAAAGAACCCCACATGCCCAAGGAAAATATTAAGAAGAACCATCTCAAGATTCAGCAGGGAGCATGAGCTCTGCCACAGCTAATCTAGAACACCCACTTAAACATGGGAGAAACATTGATCAGAAGTCAATAAACCTTGTTTTCTCAATAAATCTACAGGCAAACAATACTTAAATAGTCCTACTACAAACTCTGTCTCCTGGTTAAATATTGGCATACTATCATGACAGCCAGAAGACTATGTCCTGGTTCACCTAATGAAGCAAGGCTTTCCTTTCCATCAGTTGCCTTTCATTCTTAGTTCTGCAGCAGGAAAAACTTTTAACAGCTTTTCTTTTTTCCTTCTTTCCTGGTGTGTTTATTAAACCTGAGCAAATAACATACAATGATTTTACATGAAATATTCTCTGAAACACATTGACAAAGCCTTGCACTGTTCTATATAATCCCAAATTATTTTCTTCATGAACTGGATGAACAATGGGAGGAAGGGAAACCCAATGAATACATTGTATACAAAAAAGACTGCAGAATGCTCTGAGTAAATTATGCAACCCAAATACATACAGCCAGTTCTGTGCCGAATAACATGACATAGCTTTCTCATGACTTTAAGCCACCTCAGCAACAGAGACCAGTGGGGAGCCGAACTCATTGAATGGGAAATGCTTTTTCTGGATGCAAATCTGTCTTGAACTAGCAGAACCTCTGCCCCAACTCATATCAAGAAACTTCATCCTTCAGGAATACAAGACCCTAATATCCCTTACAGAGAAATGAACATTTTTCTTGTGCCAGTTTCTGCTCAAGGGTCGTATCCATCACACATGGGTTGATGTTATACATTAATATGATTCTCTAATTTCTCCCTACAGCTGCTATTTTAGTAATGTAATGACACATCCTTGTTTTTTCCTGAATTCCCATACAAAAGATTGTCATACAGACAAACATAAAGATTAACCTACTAGTTAGTCCTCAATAGCAATCAATTTTTAAAATCCAGCAAGATCACCACAGTTGAGCTTGCTGGCAATGCCTAAAATATTTCTTATTAAACAGAATGGCATCTGATAAATGAAGGAGATGTCCATACATGAACTATCCACTCCGGGCTTTCTTTGTAACAGAGAAAATCAGGTATCTCTTAGAGAGAAATTAGGCTCATTCTGAGTAGGCATTTGTAACAAACCAGTTGAATCATATTCTTAAAGGCCTATTACTATCCATTGGCTGAAAATGGAATCTAAGATGACTTGTCTCTGTTGCAGAAGTTAAACATGTGGATACCTAACCTGGAGTGAGATCACTCCCACCCACAAACCTGGCTGCACACAGAGGCAGGTGCAGGTTCCATAACTGAGCTATGTCACACAGTGTGGGAGCACACCAGCTGGTACCAATGATCCCTGAGCTTCCCTGGGATATCTGTCCCAATATTTCTGCGTCCAATACAGGGAACCAGACACCAAAAGAAGATCTGGCCTCTTGGAGTTTATTTCCTCCTCTGCAATCTTTTCCAGGTGGCTGATCCCTGATCAAATATTTATAGAACTAAATATTTCTCTTCTCTGTGGGAGGGAAACAGTAAAAGTACAGATCCTAATTTGTTTTTATAGAGAGCTGGAAATAACAACAAACAGGTCATTAAAACTAATCCTCTTTTTCATTGTTTTTTTATTATTATTTTTATTTTTTCATTCCTTGCAGATGCGAATAAACTTTCCAAGGGCACATCTGAACCCATAAGTTTCTTTCTCATAAGACTATCAACAGGTGAGTATGGTTGTTTCAGGAAATCTGCACAGCCTCTTCTACCAGAAATCCTTCTTGAGCTTTTATCCAGAGAATTTCGTAGCTCCCTGGAGTCCTCACCACTAAGAATTCCCTCACACAGTAAGATCTGCACAAACCCAGACACAAAAAATAGGCCCTCATTTCAAAATGTTGATGTTCTAAGACAAGAGACAATATCTGACAGCTTCTCTTCAGAAAGTGAGGCTATTTGAGAGCGCTGTCTTTAAAAATACATTGTAGTTACAGGTATTTCAATTAATGAAATTTTATTAGGAGATATTCCCAGGCACAGGAACATTTTACTTACAGTAATAATACTTCTCTAGGCACGTTTTTGTTCTATGTCAAATGAGCTAATCAAAAGTCATTTTTGGACCAGGTTCAGGTGGACAATTGTACATTGCCACCCTGTTTTGGAGAAGAATAGTATGCATGGTGCAGATGTGGGCTGTTTCACATCAGTATCAAAAAGCTGTCTTAGCTATATTTTCTTTACTAGAAATGGCATAGCCTTATGTCTGCTCTTCCTCAAGGCATTGACTAACTAAAATACAGATTTTTTTTTTTTAACTTTCAAGAGCTGAAGAGCCTGTCCAGGAGAGCATCAGCCATGGTTAGCACGGGAAACTTCTTTCTCTTTAAGTGACTGCTTGTATTACAAAGCCAGTCACAAGAATTCCCAGCTCTCAAACTGACAAGGAGATAAGACACAGACATGTTGAAGCCTGTTTTGCCAACTGCAGTCCCTCCTGTTACATGCTATTTCCTCAGCAATGCGGCTTTCCTCAAGATGCAGTATGATATTGGTCAAAAAATCCCCTAAGGAATACTTTTACTCTCAGCAACTTGCAATTCACTTTTCTCTGCCAGTTCAATATAAGAAAAAAAAGTGATTTAATAATCTTTGGGATAAGGTAGGTTTTTTCTTCTAATGTTTTTTTTCTTTCCTCAGCACAGGCCGACATGGAATTTAACATAAATCTAAAAAGTCTGCTCCTACCAGCATATGAGGACAAAGGGCTATATGGTGACTGTCTTCCCTTGTAATCCCAATTTAGTCATCCTCACTGTCATATCATCTAGGTGATGGAGTAATTCAGTTCACTGCCACCCACCACTGCCAGACACTTTAAAAAAATTCTGTGAAAAGATGTTATAGCAATATGTAAACTAGAAAACAGCGCTGTTTTCTCATAACATCTAGAATATGTCGTACATTTTCTAGGTCTCTAATTGGAAGTTTGCGAGTTCAGGAAAATGGATTACATTGACAATATTCTACAATCTTCTGAGAAAAGAAAAATAGGAAGAAAGCTGAAGTATGAGTTAAGTGTAGTCAGGACTTAACACTTACGCACTCATTCTTGCTACTCAACCTGCTGAAATTGTAGAAACTAAATTATGCTTTTACTTTTTTTTTAAGCAACAAACAACAAATGATTGGAGAGCTAGTATCAGCAGAACTTTTATTATCAATTACTAAATTGCAGCTTATTCTAATACTACTGTGACAACAACAAACAAAAATAAAACAAACCAGAGTATTGTAAGTCAGAATGTGGACAAGAAAAAGATCCTACTCCTTTTTTTCTGCTGTGCAGGATGCCGTTAGAAGCCTGTTCCCACCAAGTTCTTTTTATGTCCACAGAGGAGGTTCAGTAAAGGATATCTGCTCAGCTGAAAGATACTGGCATTGGTGGTGGGACAGCGGAGAATAAAGACAGAGAACAGAAGAAAACTAAGTGGTGGTTTGATCTCATTAACTTCATAGTGGTGAGTCCATCTAATCTAGTTGACTTCACTCTGGTTATGGAAAGTGGAAAGGATCAGACACTTGTGGGTACCACTTGAAATTTAGGTCTGATTTACCAGCATACCACATCATATGATCCCCACCAGACTCATCAACGCAATCTGAACAAAATGAAAATATTTGGCCACAGGGAGCTGTACTAAGTAGTGACCTGCCAGGGTTTTTGCAGCCATCAGGTAACAGCACAGTTTAAAATATATGAAAGAGAAGAATGAGGTGCCATGGTGTTCAGAGGAAGCCTTGTAAAGCTTTTACCATATAGCACAAACATCTCAGGAACCACGACACAGCATGGAAGATGTAAGTAATCAAAACAAATCCATGTGTTTGCAAATCCAGATCTTAGGTTCGCAGGGGATTTTCAGAGGAAAAATACTTAACAAAATTGAAGGACTATTATTCTAGTTCTTAATATTTTTAAATCATAAGCCTGAAAAACACATACACCTCAACAAGCATTGGCAGGTGCCATGTGTGATTTCTGTTTAGAGTTCACACTGTGCTTTAACTATCACCTATTAAAATAATGTATCTGTTAAAAGCTCATTGCTTTTATTTACCTTTCTGACAAGTGAGAATTCAGTGCTCCTTGCCACCCAGTAGAACAGTATTTGCATACAATCTTTTGTGGAATTTCATTTATTTTGATTAACAATAATTCTAAAATCATTGCACTCATGTTGATAGTAGCAAGAACAGATCAGTCACCTGAAAAAGTCCAAACTTCTGCTAAAAATGAGACAACATTAATTACATCCAAACAATTTTATTTCCCAAGGCAACCCACACCAACCCTGTCCCAAAGGTCATGGAGTAAGTAAAGTCAACAAACATCAGGGCATAAACATTACAGTAGCCTCTATTTTAACTCTTTGCCAGAGGCTCTGCAGCACTGGGGAGGAGGGAAGTGGAAGATTGGTATCAAGTCCAGGGAGGGGCACCAGTATCAGACACAGCCCTAAGATAGCCTGGCAAGAGCACCAGGACAGGGATGTTGGCATATGGCTGGGCAGATCAGGACTGTGGGGATTTGGGACCAGTGTCCTACATTGTCACTGGGACACGGAGTAATGGCCCTAGGGAGCTGAAATGGGCCTCTGGGCCATGGGCAGGGGGAGAGACCCTGGGCTGGGCAGGGCCACTGGAGCCTGGGAGGGCACTCAAGGCCCTGGCAATAGCTAAGTGCCATAGTGCTCTTTTTATTTATGAATGATCGGCAAAGTCAAATGTGTCAAGTGTAGATTCCATACATGTGGGAAATGCTAAAGGCTTTTTTCTGGCAGATGTCTCAGTAGCTAATACACTACTCCTCTTCAGTGCTGATTATATATTATCCAGGACCGTGGATATTCTAAACCTGTCGAGATTTAAAGGCTAATGTTTTCCAACTGGGGAGTGAGGAGGGAAGTTCGTTTAGCACAATGTCATTTCTAAAATTGAGCTTTGACTGTTAAATTCCCAGGTTAAACATAAAATAGATTACCTTATTTTTTTTTTATGCTCAGCCTTAAGCTGACAAATTCAGAAATTTCAAGTCTGAATCTGCACAGTTTTCTTAAAGTGTTTCAGAATAATTGTCAGTGACACCCCTTTACTGCAAGTTATCTTTACTTTCTGTACCCATTCTGGCACCACAAGTGCAGGCTCCCCAGTACACAGATATACAATATATGGGGGAGAGTGGACTGTAAACGTGGATTTGTAGGACATAAGGTTGTTGCTGTTCCTCATTGTACTTACACCCAACTGCAGCAGTGGGTGAAGGTCAGAGGATCTGACCAGTGACACCTGGGCAAACAGAGCACTACTATGTTCAACCAGAAAATATCTTTGTGTAGAAGTGCATCCTCTGTGTAGATATGGGGAAGAGGATGGATTTAGAGCCTGTAGTATTAACATCATAGTCTCAAGGAGCATTGAATTATATTTTAGAATGGTTTCTTCTTAGGTAGCAAGGACGATCCTTTACCCAGAACTTTCAATATTAAGTAGCATACAGAGGAAGTCAGTTCTGCTGGTTTAAAATCTGTGGAAGATGCTGAAGATTCTTGCCTTTGGATGATCACTACAGTGGGCCTATGATTCACTGCTTTGTTGGCTCTCCATTGAATGTGGGCTTACAGCACAGCTGTGATCTGCTGCTGAGCAGAAACTGTCGAACACCCAAACACAGAATTGTTCTTCAAATCCATCCCTCACTGATGCACGAAGCAAAAGTGTTTGTGCTCACACTAACCTATTCATGTCTGAACCTTGCACAGCAACTCACCAGTTTTGAATGTGCACAGAGGTTTCACATAGAAGGAGATTCTCCTTTGAAATAAACGGTATGACAAATTAACTCTGCCTGAAAACCCCTTGCCATACTGAAGATTGCTGAAGCCCCACCTCTTCAGAAGCCATAGATTGTTTCTTGTCCTTCAGCTGATGTGAGGATAATTATATACCTGTCATCCTATCTACTTCTTTTAGCATGCAACATTTTCCTCAATAACCTACCACTTAGTTCTCTTCCACTTTTAAAATAGTGCTGACTGGTAGTTTTTAATTAAGCCCTGACAGTTGAAATTTGCATTCCAAAAGCCAGATGAAGGTGCTGGCATTGGATTGGCTAATATTTTGGAATGGATTTGGATTGTCTATTATTTTATAATGCAGAGCATTCTACTTGCACACAACTCTGCATGCATGCACACATGTTTACCAGTACCTTGCAGGTTCTACAGATACTGTGTGTAAGGGTTTAAGACTGTTTCACTGAAAGCATTGTAATTTGGGATTTCATGCTTCAATGCTTAGTTAATGGAGTATAAACAAGCATGCTGAATGATTTCTGTAGCTCTGAGAGGAACATAGTTCTTGTCTGGTTCATTACTCATTTGTACATGCCAGCTCACAAAATTGCTGCTAGCAGATAGACAAAATGCTAAGAGAAGTTTTATCAGTTTCAAGATTTAGGGGAGAAGTGACCCGAGGAAAGACACAAAGGATGGATCACTACAATATTTAAAGGGCTACAGTATACTCCTCAGTTGCCTGTAAGAGGATCTCAGTTCCACTAGAAGTTCTTGACTTGACATGCATTTAGCTAAACAAATTTTCCTTTCGTATCCATTGACTTCAATACATTTTGTGTTTCACAGTGGTATAAGTCAAGTCTTTTCTCATTAGGTTCTACAATTTAAAGCTTTAAATCTGCTCCAATTAATGCTTCTTTTGATGAAATGAGGCATATGTTGTGCTTAAAGCTAAGCCTCCAACTTTTTAAAGATTTTCCATACAATTCCACTGATGATTACTCACTGCAGGTATCAATAGAACCAAACACCTTTTGCTGCCTTTATGACAAGTGATAGCAGAAAATTGCAATTATGATAGAATAGAATAACTAAGATGACGTTTACAAAGTCACCTCTTCTGTCTGTAGCATGAACTGCAAAGTTAAAGAGCCTATACCTGACTAAATTCCTGGGCTAAAAGATACTTTGATAAAATGTAGATAACTAGTCCACAGACTGCATTTCTGAAATTTCATTTTTTCACCTTGTTATCTATGGATTCACCTTCTTTTTCATCAGTTATTTCCTATAGGTCCTATATGATATCTGAAACACAGCAACAACAGTATAGTTGTGAGGTGACAGCTAAAGTCACACATCCGAATCAAGAAGCTTCTACTGGCCACCTGTAAAAGAAATACCACAGACAGCCTAGAAAAAATTTGCACCTTTCATATTGCAAGCCTTATTTGAATTCTTTATACTGATTGTATTGTTTGGATCAAAATCCAGTGTAATTTCTACTGTACTGTTTTTACAGCACTAAATAATGTTGATAGGATCTGTTTCTTTCTAAAATTAAAAGAACCGCAGTCCACTTTATGTCTGGTCACTGCAAGAGGATTTCATGTCAGCAAAAATGATGTAAATAAAATGATTTTTTTAAAATGGTGTTAATTGACATGTTGATGTCAGGCACCAGAGCTGAGATTTCCTTGCAGCCAATCATGAAGACTATGGTAATGCAAGTCGTCCCCCCTGAAGCACAGGGAGGACCATATTGGAGCAAATACCCATGCTGCAGCCCGTGGAAGACCCCAAACTAGAGCAAGTGGATGTGTCCTGAAGGAAGCTGGAGCCCATGCAGATTTCACATCAGAACAGGTTCTTGATAGGAATTGCTGCCTGTGGACAGGAGTCCATGCAGGAGCAGGTTTTCTATCAAGACCTGTAACCCCTTGGGGCACCCACATGGGAACAGTCTGTTTCTAAAAGACAGTGCCCAGTGGAAAGGATTCATGCTGGAGAGTTCATGAAGGACTATGTCCCATGGGAAGGATCCTATTAAATGGCAGAGAAAGAGTGCAAGGAGGAAGGAAAAGGAGATATGAAGAGTTATAAACCAAACTCAACCTCCATTCCTTTTGCACAGCTTGAAAGGGAACAGGTAGAAGAGTGAGGAGTGAAATTAAGCCTGGGAAGAAGAGGGTTGGTGGAAGTTGTTATGGTTTGGGTTTATTTCTCATCATCCAACTCTGTTATTAATTAGCAAACAAATTAATTATTTTCCCTGAACTGAGTCAGTTTCGCTCATGCTGGAAATTGATGAGCAATCCTCTTGTCTTTATCTTGACCCAAATTGAGTCAGTTTTACTCATGCTGGTAGCTGATGAGCAGTCCTCCTGTCTTTATCTTGACCCGAAAGCTTTTCATCTTATTTTTCTGCCCTGTGCAGGTGAGCAGGGGGTGAGAGAGAACTTCAAATTTTTCTTCTGACATAATAATTCTGACCTTTGTCTCNTCATTTGTACATGCCAGCTCACAAAATTGCTGCTAGCAGATAGACAAAATGCTAAGAGAAGTTTTATCAGTTTCAAGATTTAGGGGAGAAGTGACCCGAGGAAAGACACAAAGGATGGATCACTACAATATTTAAAGGGCTACAGTATACTCCTCAGTTGCCTGTAAGAGGATCTGAGTTCCACTAGAAGTTCTTGACTTGACATGCATTTAGCTAAACAAATTTTCGCTTCATATCCATTGACTTCAATACATTTTGTGTTTCACAGTGGTATAAGTCAAGTCTTTTCTCATTAGGTTCTACAATTTAAAGCTTTCAATCTGCTCCAATTAATGCTTCTTTTGATGAAATGAGGCATATGTTGTGCTTAAAGCTAAGCCTCCAACTTTTTAAAGATTTTCCATACAATTCCACTGATGATTACTCACTGCAGGTATCAATAGAACCAAACACCTTTTGCTGCCTTTATGACAAGTGATAGCAGAAAATTGCAATTATGATAGAATAGAATAACTAAGATGACGTTTACAAAGTCACCTCTTCTGTCTGTAGCATGAACTGCAAAGTTAAAGAGCCTATACCTGACTAAATTCCTGGGCTAAAAGATACTTTGATAAAATGTAGATAACTAGTCCACAGACTGCATTTCTGAAATTTCATTTTTTCACCTTGTTATCTATGGATTCACCTTCTTTTTCATCAGTTATTTCCTATAGGTCCTATATGATATCTGAAACACAGCAACAACAGTATAGTTGTGAGGTGACAGCTAAAGTCACACATCCGAATCAAGAAGCTTCTACTGGCCACCTGTAAAAGAAATACCACAGACAGCCTAGAAAAAATTTGCACCTTTCATATTGCAAGCCTTACTGATAAACAATACTGATTGTATTGTTTGGATCAAAATCCAGTGTAATTTCTACTGTACTGTTTTTACAGCACTAAATAATGTTGATAGGATCTGTTTCTTTTTAAAATTAAAAGAACCGCAGTCCACTTTATGTCTGGTCACTGCAAGAGGATTTCATGTCAGCAAAAATGATGTAAATAAAATGATTTTTTTAAAATGGTGTTAATTGACATGTTGATGTCAGGCACCAGAGCTGAGATTTCCTTGCAGCCAATCATGAAGACTATGGTAATGCAAGTCGTCCCCCCTGAAGCACAGGGAGGACCATATTGGAGCAAATACCCATGCTGCAGCCCGTGAAAGACCCCAAACTAGAGCAAGTGGATGTGTCCTGAAGGAAGCTGGAGCCCATGCAGATTTCACATCAGAACAGGTTCTTGATAGGAATTGCTGCCTGTGGACAGGAGTCCATGCAGGAGCAGGTTTTCTATCAAGACCTGTAACCCCTTGGGGCACCCACATGGGAACAGTCTGTTTCTAAAAGACAGTGCCCAGTGGAAAGGATCCATGCTGGAGAGTTCATGAAGGACTATGTCCCATGGGAAGGATCCTATTAAATGGCAGAGAAAGAGTGCAAGGAGGAAGGAAAAGGAGATATGAAGAGTTATAAACCAAACTCAACCTCCATTCCTTTTGCACAGCTTGAAAGGGAACAGGTAGAAGAGTGAGGAGTGAAATTAAGCCTGGGAAGAAGAGGGTTGGTGGAAGTTGTTATGGTTTGGGTTTATTTCTCATCATCCAACTCTGTTATTAATTAGCAAACAAATTAATTATTTTCCCTGAACTGAGTCAGTTTCGCTCATGCTGGAAATTGATGAGCAATCCTCTTGTCTTTATCTTGACCCAAATTGAGTCAGTTTTACTCATGCTGGTAGCTGATGAGCAGTCCTCCTGTCTTTATCTTGACCCGAAAGCTTTTCATCTTATTTTTCTGCCCTGTGCAGGTGAGCAGGGGGTGAGAGAGAACTTCAAATTTTTCTTCTGACATAATAATTCTGACCTTTGTCTCTGAAAAAGACTACATAAATATTCTGCAATTGAACTATCTTTTTATGTTTGTAATTCTTTTGTCTTCATTAGGACACACACCATAAAGGAAAAGCAGTCTATGTGAAGGTGTCCCAGAAACTGGACTATTTTGGGTGCCATTATCTTGTGCTAACTTAACACTCAGAACAGATGACTGAGTTATAATGTGTCCAGCTGTAGTCACAATTCGTCCAAAGACAAATGTGACTTTGGCTGGGAAACCTAGAAGGCAGATTTAAATCTCAGGTGACCTTTGTTCTGACTGGATAGTATGGTCTTCCTAATGCACAAGAGTGAAAAAAAAAACTCCTTCCAAAGTAGAAGTAAAATCTGAAATGGAAGAAGAGGATATAAAAACAAGTGTTTCATATGCAGGCAGCACAGACGGTGCAGAAGGCTGCAGTGAGCCAAGATGAATTAGCCTCCCCTAGCTTATAAAAATAAAAGAAATGGCACCTTTCAAACAAATCCTTCTGTGTAACAGAACCAGCCTTTGCAATGAAAATGCTGCCAAAAGCTTTCTCTTGGAGAAGCCCAGAGTTCATCAGTCCTTAAGCAACAACACTCTTTGGATTATCTGATCCACCATATTCCTGGTTAATAGCAAAATAAGGTAAGCACAGCAAGATGATCATACCCTTTCTGACAGGGCACTTGTGCTATAACCACTCAGAAAAATGAGAAGGAGCTAAATGCCACACCAGGAAAGAGCTTGGTTTGACTTCGGGGGAGTCAGTCGGGGGAGTCAGACCAGACCACTTCCGGTCGTCTCCCCTGAGGCTTTGACAGTCAGACACCCATTTCCTCCAGCTGCACAGGTAAGACTTGACAGCTAAATACAACATACCAGCTGGATAATCTTTTAGTTATTTTGTAACCAAGACCCAACCCATTTAAAGTAGGCATTGTGAGATTAGGGTCTCTTTAATATGTTACATCATTTGGAGAATGAAAGGGCCTTTAGAAGGTAAGTCTTAACAAAGCTATTTGTCAACAGTCTTTTCTACACTTTATGACCCGAGACTCCTCTGGGTTCATCTGTGTTTGGGTTCATGTATGAGACTCATCCCTGTGTGTCCATAACCCCTTCTAGTCTTCTATTCTTTCCCTTCATGTTTAATACATCACTGCCCATCTTGGCTGCTGGGTCTAGGGGTCATAAAGAACGAGATGGAAACTACATCTGATGGAAAGAGCATCAACATTCCACTTTGCAAATAACCAGAACTGTCAGATGAAACTGAGCTGTCAGTTGGTATTTTTGCCTTAGATTTAAGAAGACAAAAATTAGAGATGTTGTGTCTTCTGTGGAGATATTTCTCTTTTTTAATAATACATATCTACTTTTCTGGGTCAAGACCAAACTGCTGAGACTCCTGGGTGCAGCCACCATTTGGAGTCACTGGGACAATCAGCACCTCACAGCTGTGGTTGGAGTGAGCTTCTGAAGACTTGCTGAGAACCTTTGATGGAAGTAAGACCTCTGAAAAACTTCATTGCAGTTGACAGTTGATCAGAAGTGACTAAAGAAGACTTGAGGAAAACTGAGCTCGTGAGATTACTCTTTTGATCCCTCAGGGCCTTAAACCCCTAGACACCAAACAGTAAAGATCATAAGGAGCTGTGTGGGGAATAAAAATAGTAAAATATTTGGGATGAGATTAGTAAAACCAGAGAGGCTTAAATGTATTTGCCTTGAGAGAAGACTAAGTGAAGGGTGGATATTTAAATTAAGAAGATCATAGGGACTAAACAGTATCTTCCCTTAACTATATCAGAAAGACCATAGGACAGAGGATTAAATGAAAGGACAGTCCATGTGGAAGGAACGGAGATAATAAGAACTATATGCAGCCTACAGCATCATTCTGGAATTTACTCCCACATGAAATCACTATGCCCAGATTTTTTAAGGAAGTGAGATAAATTTATGGTTGATAATGATACGCAGTGTCAAGAAATTTAATATAATAAAATAGATAACAAAAGGTCATATTTGAAGATGTAATGTGATGGTCAGTTAAAGGAATGTTTGTCTGTGTCTAGCCCTGGGAATAATTATTATTCTGTAATAGCTTAGATATTTTGTTAGAGAATCTTTCTTTTTTTAGAGCCAAAAGTTCACCATTGTCAGAAACGTGGTATGGATCTAGACAGACCAATGGCTGAACCTAGCATGACAGTTTTTAGGAACAAGTGCCTGATCTCTGTGAATGTAAGAAAAGCACACAGTAGGAACACTTAGAACTGGCTTCTCGTGTAAAACCTGTAGTATGGTGGAGAAAAACAGAAATAGGAACAAGTGGGTGTAACTTCACTGAAGTTTATTTCCAGGTGCTGAGGATCTAACCTGTTATATATTTCAAATACCATCGTGGGTTTTTTTCCCCGTGTATTCTTTACCTGTCGAACATGCATAATGGTGGGATTATTTATTTTGTAAATGTGACAATCAATGTCTTCTCCATATTTTTAGAGGATTAAAAGCAGGAGCTGGAGGCACCAACATCACTGTCAGATTTCCCAACAAGTCAGTCAGAGATGGCAGCACTCTCTATTGACACAGCTCAGCTTTTAGATTTATCCTCCACATGCAATATTGAAAATGCTTGTAGCATCCTCAGCAGGTGTCATATCACTGTTCAGTTCCAGATTGTAATTAAAGCTCCTTATTTATCTGGGAAAGGTGAAAACAAAAACTAAAAATAAAACCCTATACAAAGCTCATCATCAGAACTTCTAGTAAATTGGAAAACTTTTGGCAAACTATATCAACAAAATTGCCTTTCCCATCAGTAAAGTTGCTTCTTGTAGTTCTAGAGATAGCCTAAGTACTAACACAGTTAAAAGGAAATAATTAACCTAATAGAAAAGCTTTGCCTCTCGGAGTTAGCTGATGAAAACTATTATAGTCTTTCATTAAAACACTGTATAGGTATTGGTGTAGGACTGAAATAATGGGGTACCTTGAAGAAGATTAATTGAAAAACCAGACATTTTAGTTTCATAGGAAAAATATATACTTAATGAAGGATATTTTTAAACTTTCTTTAAAGAAAAAAACCCCCATTCACTTAAGTTTTACAATTGTTTATTTCTGCTTAAGGTAATCACTGGCATATTTCTTTCACACATTTCTCTCCATTCTCTCTAATTTGATTTTTTTTTCCTTAGGAAGGCAAGAGAGAATTTAAAAATATTATCCCCTGATTATTTTAACAACTTGTCTTTGTGATTTTTTTATTTTGGTTTTCAATATGAAATTAAGGAAAGTGTAAAAATCTTTGTTATTCAAAGGATTGAAAAGTGAATATGAAAATATAATTAACTTTTATGAAGTTTTTTTCATTTCGTTTGTTCTTTTGGCATGGGAAAAAATATATTGATGAGGATTTGCATGTCAGCTCTCCACAACATTTTCTGAGAAACATATCATCTTTCGCAGAGGCCTGAGTATCTGAAAATTATCTGTATCTGAAAAGGCTAATTCCAATCCTTAGCTGCTTTGAGCAAGACACAATGAGTGTGCTCCCTAAACCACAATGTAGGAACCGTCATCCAGGAATCAAAAGGAGATGTGGATTAGAATGCGGATGAGATCAATTTACCAATGTATTGATGCCACTAGTCATTCTGAAGTGAAACATCAATAATGGATGAGGATTCGTCCATCCTTGGGGTGAACCTATTACCAGTATTGACAGGTATATCTTGGAGTCATGTAGTCTAGACCCACCATCTCGCAGTCTAGACAAACAGCTATGGCTGCTTTGATAAAGATTTTTGAGAGCAGAAAATAATCAGCCAGAAGTAAAATCAGTCCACCCGGGGGAAACCACAGGCACTTGTCCGCTACCACAGACCTAGGGAAGGAAACTGATTTCACTCATGGATTACTCTTCCTCTGTTTTCTCATAGGCTGAAAGAAAACTGCTTCTAATCCTCAGTGGAAGGGGAGATCTCCGTAAATGCATTAACTGTGGGTAGTAGCCTTTGGCTGATTCCCAGTACGCTCATTTTGCTTTTCTGCAGGATAGTCACAACTGCACCTCATCTAAACCATTATATTCTCTGGCAGAAAGTCCCAGGCAGGCATGGCAAAGGCTGCCAGGAGAATCTCAAATTCATTGCCAGTTTACACACTGACTTTATGAGTGCCCTAATGCTTTTTCATCACTCAAAAACAAGTCAAAACCGAAATAAGTTGAAGAACTGAAAGCAAGGTGTAATGTCCAGATCTATAACAGGATATTTCATTGCAAACTTTCAAAATGCTTCTAAAGAGGGTCAGAAATACCAGCACAATTTTACATGTTGAGAAACTGAAGTATGAGAACATGATTTGCATAAAGTCAGCTCATACAGAAAGCAGTCTCATATTTCCTGAGTCATAACCCAGTTGTACTGAAATTAATTTAGAAAATCCCAGAAAGAAAGATAAATACTCAGAGGTAGAGTCCCAAACTGTGAATTCATAAAATGGCG
>VZRZ01005074.1:0-35353 GCA_013398175.1 Climacteris rufus | reverse complement strand
AATGGCGGGGGAAAAGGGGGGGAGAGAGAGAGGTGAAGGGGGGAGCAGGGAAGGAGTAAGAAACACTAGCACTAACAGAAACTTCCTCATACATAAGAACCTAACTTGTTAAGTTCCTTACAAACAAAAGGTCAAGGTGCTTCCTAACCCACTGAGTTAAGATATTATGTTCACCTCAGCACTGCTGGAGCCAGTAACTAACAGCTGCATTTGACAATGAACCAGGCAAGTTCCATAGATTTATAGTATAAACAAGGTTATACACTCACTCAGTAGTGGTCTCCATTCAACTCCAGGCCTCCCACAAAATGGGCATGCTGACAAGCACATGGAGGGAGTGGCAGGGGGGGCATCTGAAAAGGCAGCTTCGATCCACCCTGACAGATCACCTATAGTGACAAACAAGAGTCCAAATTGCCCGGGAACACCAGAAAGAATTAGTGGGAATGAACACTAGCTTAATCCAGTCATTGTTTTCTCTAGTCTGGGCCTTTTTCTCCACTGTGAAGCAAATTTTAGGGTGAAGCAAATTTTTTTCTGCCTCCCATTGCTGTCTATGTATCCAGCTTGTGATTACTTACTGCCCTTTGAGAACAGAAATAAGAGTTACCCAAGCAATGCACAAACAAGCTGATGCTCAGAACAGCTGATCCTTTCTTACAGTAAATCCAAAGTAATAAACTGTTCTGAATTACGGGACGTACTCACCAGACACCTTAAAAAAACCCACTATTTCCCTTGCACAGTTTAGCTGCAAATTCAGTGTTGTGCTGTGTGGACTCTCTGGACTGGTCTCATTGCCCTCATGGGCCACTGAAGCACGATAGCACCACTCTTAAACACATAGGTAGCTGTACTGAAAATGGCACTGGTGTCCTGACGAACTCCAGGCTAAGCATGAATCAGGAGCATGCCCTGCTAGATGTGGACTGTCACAACACACTGGTCTATGTTAATATGAGGGTAGCCAGTAGACAGGACAGTGATAATTTTTCTTTTATTCAGCATTTGCTGTACTGCATGCAGAATACTCCACCCAGTTTTTGGCTCTTCAGTCCAAAAAAGATGTTTGCAAACTGGAGGTATGTGGCGGCATATGTGGCAAAAGCCACAGCCCCACAGGCTGAAGACTGGTGGGCACAGCCTGAGGTTGCCACAGTCTGAGGCATTCTCCCTGCTCAGGGAGAGTTTTTGGTTCATCCCCAGCGTCCCTTGTACCTTAGTTTACATATTTCGGTTGGTTGCTACGTTACCTAATGTTCTGTATAAGGTTATGTTCTGGAAATTTCATTACAGTTTGGCTCTTTATTGGTTATATGTTAATCCTTGTACCCCCATTGGTTACTTCCCCCTGCTTGTATCCCTATAAATCCCCTGCTGTCCCTAAGACTTTGCCTTTGGTAGCTGAAGCCTTCAGCTCTCCCGGACCCCTGCACCGCCTCTCCTGGACCCCGGACCCTCTCCTACTTTCCCTGCTGCTTCTCCCGGGAAATAAAATAGCTGGAAAGCACTCCAAGGCCCTTCTCTTGGGTCTTTGTCCTTGCCTGTGCCTGCACCATCAGCCCGGGGCTCTCTCTATCACAGAGGAGCCAGCACTAATGAGCTGCCGGATGACGCCCTGTGTCTGGGGAAACTGCAAACTGCAGCCCCTGGCAAACCAGGGTCACTCCCAGAATATCGCTGAGTGGCCTCGAGCAGGCCCCCGGAGCCAGCGTTAGAGGTACTTCAGGGGAGGGCACTGAAATGGTGAGGACTGGAGTACATGCCCTGTGCGGAGAGGCTGGGGGAGCTGGGCTTGGTCAGCCTGGAGCTGAGAAGACTTTGGGGGAACCTACCATAGGAAGAGTTCAGACAGAGACATTCTATCCCTAAAGATTTTCAGGACCTGACTGAAAGGCCCTGAGCAACTTGCTCTGCATTGAGCAGATGTTTGACTAAGAGATATCCTGAACTCTCTTCTAACTTAAATAAATTGTATTATTATATAAAACTGTCACAAAATGATGCTCTAACGTGTGAGGCTCCATGTGTATGATGACAGGAGTCACTGGTCAGTTCTGCCACAACTTCCTTGTGCAGACAAGGTATTTAACCAAAGATCCTGAATAACATTCGAACAATCTTCTTGTTTTCCTCCCTTCAGGAGGAGTCAGGTGTCTATGTAAGAGTTAGAAACCTATGTATATTTGTGGAACTATGTATTCCATTCTGTAGAGTTCTAAAATTGAAATTACTAACTACTCCAGATTGTTGTGGTGGTAAATTGATTGATGCTTCTATTAGAGTGGTGAAAAAAGAGGATTTTGATATTACCAGTGTTGCAATAAGGACACGCAAAGAAGGAGACCTGCTAAGAGAGCAAAGGAACAACTGCAGGCGGACCCACCCGATTTTATTTTATATGTTTCTTAAAAACAACAGTGGATTGGAGGGACAGCTCACCGCCCCTCAATCACACTGGTCAAAGGAAATATCCATCAAACTTCTGCGCCCAGGAGAAAGGAATGTAAATAATAAGCTACCATTACAAAAACATGGATATGTTTACAGGGAATGTGTGAGAAACAGTAACAGAAGAATGAAAACATCAGAACTGCAAAACTCAGGGTAAAATACCAGTAAAGTTCAATAAGTGTTGCTATGCTACAGGGTTCCTAATGAATGAATAAATCATTCATTAAAATGTAAAGAAAAGCCCCAGACCTTCAGTGTGTCTACATCACAGGTCATAGACCGTCAAGCAAAACATCCACTAGATCTTCCATATTTTGGGTCAATACCCACCCTATGCTCTGTTTCAAGAAGAAGAATTGGAGGACTATTGCTCATTATCAGGAAGGCCTTACAAAACTGAGTTCAGGGGAAAAGAAAGCAATCCCTGAACTATAGTCAGGTCAGACCAGCCTTGAAAGCTGAGAAGTTGAGACATCAAACCTGTTTGTTTGACAGGAAGAGAGAAAAACAGGTGATAAAGCAATGAAATCTGAAATATGCTCAGCATTTTGAACATTAGGTTGAATTGAAATTCCCAGCAGACACTGCAACAATTGCTGCGTTTAGTTCTGAGTGTTGCTTTGCTCTTTTCAGTTATCTAGCCTGGCATTGCAGGGTGAGCCTCTCATTTCACCACCAAGAGCTAAGCTCTGGCATCTTGGGACAAAGGAGACAGAAGAGAGTACATAAAACATCATCTTCTCTGCAGTCCCTCAAAATATCCCAGTTCAGGCTGCCCGTCCCTGTCATCTTCTCTGGTTTGAAATTGACTGGAAAAACTTGATGTTCTTTCTCATTACCAAAGGAACTTGATATGGATGTTGTTTGCACCTAATTCATTGGACTCCCCTGGAATATTTGTAGATCTTAAAGGGGATACAAATTTTTACACCAGAAATATGCTTCAGACGAAATAATTCTGAACATGGGTCACATAGCTGACATTTATGTTTATTTAGGCTTTGGGGTGGTTTTTTTCTTTTTCAAACAAATCCCACAGCTGCAGTTCTTACGGTGAAATGGCTGATTAACAGATTTGACAAATTGGCAAGTCTTTGCAACAATTACAGACAGACCAGGAGTTGCTAAAAGACAAAGAGAGCTTTCCAGTATAGCCTCTCCTTTTTAAGTTAGGGCAAAGTTGCCCTAATTTACTCTTGAAAGCTCCTTGACACAGATTAAGTTGTGCACCATATTTATATAATTTTTCTAATTGGATTTTACTGCCAAAAGGAGGTCTCTCTGCTTTTATTTCTGGCCTTATTTGCCAGTAATGCCTTTCCTACTGTGTTAAGTCCTTCCCTGACTATTCACCAATGCCAGAGTGATCACTTCCATACATGGAAAAGATTTTACCATGGAAGAGTCAGTAGCACATTCCCATTTTCTACCTTTTCTGCATGCCTTCAGATAAACCAGAGCTTGTTTTTCCTATGCCTGGAGTTAAAAGTTTAAGCATCCTCATATCTTGTTAACAGCAAACTTTAAGTGGTAGGTACTTCTGACAGGGAGACCAGATGTTTTTGAACACATCTGTGAAGAATCAGCATTTGTCTGAGAATTCTGCATGCACAACAATTTATTCCACAAAGCCATCTCAGCTGAATTTCCTAGAAGAGTAGCCTGTAAAATAGATGAACTCATATATCTTCTTAGGTGTGATGTCTTTTTTTTGGCAGGAAGAGCAGACTCTTCTCTAACAACAAGGTAAGATACTGCTTGAACTCAAGTCTGGCTATTTTTCATTCTGATCCTAGTTACAGTAGTAAAAGCCTTCATGGTATTTTCTTAAGAGCAATGATAAAATAAAGGGGACCATATTTTTACTTATCTCTGCCTGTGCAGTTTTAATTATGTTTAACTTTAACTTTTAATTTATAAACCTACATATAAATAGCCATACATAACACTACAGGAGTTAAGAAGGAAAGAAAACCAAAACATGGGACCACATGGCTGTCATTTTGTCCAGAAAATATCTGAGCTTTCTTCCACTGCAAGTAACTTCAAATGTTAAAAATGGGTTGTTTTCCATGCCATGTGGAAAAGTGAAAAAAAATAAATGCAGGACTGTCTACAGAGTTTCAGGTAGCAAGACTCACTCTGCAGACCGTATCACTCCAAATGAAAAGCTGCCATCTCTCTGTGCTTTGTGATTTGGGAGCCAAGCTGAATATCAAGCAGCACAGGCAACTGTGTCTAGAATTAAACTTCTTTCATGCTTTGCATCATGAGACTTTGTATTCTAACTGCCAATTTTTAATGCTTTAATCTTTATGCTGAGATTCTGTCACAGGTTAAATAATTTTGAATTTTTAACTAAAATAGGCAAGCTATATCCAAGTGCAAAGTATATTGTCCCCATAGTCAAAAGAATGAAAAAGTGCATTTATCCTGTGACCACTTCACAGACTTCTGGAACTTTGACTTAATGCATCAAGAACCTGAAATTTTGTAGGGAAGGGATGGAAAGTCCCCATATCAGAGATAAACCTTTGGATTATTCTATTTAAAATGAAAAGCAAGAAGTTAGCAAGCAAGCTGCCCTAGGTTTCTGTCTCCTAAAGAATTCCAAACTGGGTTTTGGTTCAGTTTGGCAGATGCATTCTCCACAGACTGTAACTCCCCTGACCCTGTTCCCACTGCTTCCAGCTTTTTCCTGCCATTAGGTTTTCCACACACCAGGCACAGCCCTCATGTGGGAGCTGAGCAAGAACTTCTCAAGCAACCATTAGTCTCCTCAGGAAGCATGCCATTTAAATAGGTTGTTTTCTAAGGGAAATTAAGGAACTGTATATGTATATGCAATATACATACTAAAAATGTTAGGACACTTAAAAGTAAAGAGGCTGTAGAATTAGTACTGGTTTTGCAAATCTTCATTCAACCCCAATGTGTAATGGCATCACGGTAAGAGGGATTATTGAGTCATTGTTTCCTGGGGTATTGTTCATCTCATTTCATGTTAACTGCCTAAAATATAGATTGCAAGTGGAAACATCTTTAATAAACAGCAAGAGACTGGCACCACCATGGGCGACCATAATAAACATTGAAGGTATTTGTTTGAGTAAATAGGGAATTTAGACACTTTTGAAGAGCACTGAGTCCAAGTTAGGGATCCTTCTCTTCTGCTCTAAATATAGGAAGTAGTGGGAATCTACTCATATTCTGCCAAGTTATTTTCCATATTAGTCAGATAGAAGAGAAGCAAGAGGTCCAGTACCTTCAGTTCTATTCAACCTGACAGGACTGAACTCATGTTGCTCAATAAATTATAATGTGTTCTAATGCCAAGGGATATCCCAGATTAAAATGTTGCTATTCATCCTGTAGAATTCCGCATACCTGCATGACCCTGGTGAACTCAGAAAAACAGAAGGGAAGACAAGTTTTGGAAGCTTATAGAAGGGATATAAACTGTCACCCTTCTCTCCAGAGAAGGCATTTTTCACAGGATCAGAGATTGGGTAGAGTATGGAAGGGACCATTGGAGGTAATCTAGTCCTACCTCCCTGCTCAAGCAGGGTCCTAGAGCAGGTTACTCAGATTTATGTCTGGATGGTTTTTGAATGTCTCCAGGAAAGGAGATTCCACAGCCTTTCAGCCTGTTCCTGTGCTCTGTTACCCACACAGTAAAGTTCTTCCTCATGTTCAGGTGAACTTCCTGTGTTCCAGTTTCTGCCTCTTATCCTATGATCGGCACCACCAAGAAGAACCTGGCTCCATTCTCTCGGCACCCCCGTTTAGATAATTATATACCAAGGTATATACTTTTATGTCATCTTTATAAGATCCCCTCCCAATCTTCTCATCTCCAAGACAAACAGTCCCACTCCTTCAGCCTTTCCACGACAGATATTCTCCAGTCCTCTAATCATCTTTGTAGCCCACTTTTCATCTCAGTGGGCAGATGAAATTAGACATTTCAGGATAAGTAGGGAGAATCTTTATAAATACAGCTGCTTGTAGGATTAAGTAAAGTGAGGTAAATTACTTTTTGAGACCTCAGGTCAGTTCAGGGCCTAACTTGGTACATGAAGAGGATTTAGGCATCCTGTAAGCTACCTCCAGCCGTTACTAGTTAAGTATACTGACTCCCTGATAGTGGGAAGTTAAACATACTGACTCCCTGATATGTCCAGGAACTTCTCTATTTCCTACATCTCTGTTCTTAAACTCTTCTACCTGTATTTCTCATAGAACTGTGGTAAGTGGAATGCTTCTTAAAAGATTTTTTTGAATTTCATTGCTATCTTTTTGCCTTGTTGAGGGAGTAACACCTCAAGTTTTTCTGGAATATGCAGGAAATGCTAATCTAGATGCAAATGTTTGTGTATCCCAATAGAAAGTGATCTCAAAGCTCCAGTACCAAACACCCGCAAACAAATGTGATTTATTTTGAAACATTAATCCTAGCATACAGAACAGAAATAGCTAGTGAAGGAGTGCAGAATCTGGAGAGTCTGAGATGTCTGTACCAGCCAGCTGATGGAGGACAGAAAATAAAGTATATTGAGCCTAAACTTGACAGGTGAGTTAAAGTACTCTTCTATTTTTCTTACGACCTCTGAACATCCCAAATCCCTTTTCTGAAATCTTTATCTCATAGAGCTTTTCACAACTACACTTTTTTTTTTTTTTTCTGGGATGAATAAAACTGAGCACAAGGAGCATTTCAAAGTCTGGGGTTTTGTGTGTGTACAGGGTGAAGTAAAGAGATGGGGTCAAATCTTTCCTGTGTCTAAGAAGTTTAAGATATTGATATATCACTTTACTTACTGCAACCCTCTCTACTTCTCACACTAAGTAAATTGCAGAAAGACTATTTCATTTTCTCTCTCTATTGCATGAAAGAAAATCATATGTTCATTTCTTTAAATATATGGATTTCACAAGTTATTGTTACACATTTCTGGATGTTCTAAAAAGAGGCTTCCCATTAATCTACATTTTGCTTCTCTGTCCTTCTTTTCTACTCTGAAGAAAAAAAGTAAAATAAAGCTTTTATTTGAGAAGAAGAATTTTTAAAATGTGTCTGTTGCTGCATAAGCAAATGCCAATGTTGTGTAATCATTTCATGGAAACTAAACAAAGTCATTTATTTCATCACTGTGTTAAGTGCAAATAAACCCATATTTAAACAGTGTTGCTTTTCTTTCACACAAAGACACAAAATTTCACACAAAAATCTTGTGCAGTGGGATATGTTATCATAATCTATATCCATAAAAATAAACTAAATAGAACCTGCACATAAACTCAAGCCTTCGCATATGATTATGCCCAAATAATCCAGGTCCAAACATAAATTCTTAGCACAGTGTATTGCACAGTTTTGTCCAGTATCACTTTCCAAAATAACTATAGAATAAAAGAATGGCTTGGGTGGGAAGGGATGTTAAAGATCACCTAATTTCATTCTCCCTGCCGTGGGCAGGGACCCCTTCTACTAAACCAGATTGCTTAAAGCCCCATCCAAACTGGCCTTGAGCACTACCAGGGATGGGGCATCCACAGCTTCTCTGGACAACCTGTTCCAGTGTCTCACCAGCCACACAGCAAAGAATTTCTTCCTAAAATCTAATCTAAATCTCTCTTCTTTTAGTTAAAGACCGTTCCCCTTTGTCCTATTTGTCTATGTAAAGAGTCAGTCTCTCTTCTTTTTATAATCCCCTTTTAAGTACTGGAAGAATGCATTAAGATCTCCCAAAAGTGTTCTCTTCTCCAGGCTGAGCAACCCCAACTCTAGCTTTCATCCTAGGAGAGGTCCCTCTAACCCCCTTCATGTCCCTCCTCTGGACTCACTCCAACAGGTCCATGTAATTCTTTTGCTGAGGACCCCCAAGATGGATGCAGTACTGCAGGTGGGCTGTCACGAAGGCAGAGTAGGAGGGGAGAATCACCTCCCTCAATCTGCTGGATGCACTTCTTTAGGGCTAAGCCTTCTCTGGCCCCTTTCCAATACACCTTGCTATCAGCCAGTCTAGCAATACAATAGGTATAACATCTATTTTGAATCCCAGCAAGCTATTTTTTCTAATGAGCCTGTCAATTAAGAGGTAGCATAGAAATCCCAGGTAGAGTCCCAAATGTACTACATGTGGATGTCATGTGGACTCAGTGGATGTCAAGAAGCCATTGGAGGCATGCTATGAGAAGTACATTGTTACTTGTCAGACAGGGTGAAAATGCCATTTTTGACAATAGGAACTGGACAATAAGTCAATGTCTTGTTCTAGGCCTCCCTGCCTAGAGGAGGAGGCCTTTAAAAATTTATACCACATATGCGGAGTTTAATGTCATTCAATCAGCAAACCAGTCTGCATGAATTCACTGTGGTCAGAGTGCACCCTCCACAGCTTTGGGATCCTATGCACAAACATACCTCTGCACTGGTATTCCAACGGGCACACTGGAGCAGGCAGACCTGTCCCTTGGAGGGTTGGAGCCAGCATTGTGACTTGGAGCCAGGGCTTGCAGAGTTTGGATGTAGGCTTGTCCCGGTTTGGGGACAAATTTAGGAGAAAACGTTCTGGAATTAATGTTCCCCCTAAAGATAAGGGGTTTCAGTCCCTCCCACCCCCTGAACGAAAGGAATTTCTTGGATTGAAAGTGAGAAAAAAAAAATATTTAACAAAATAAAGTGCCTTCAGGACAGAGGGTAAAAAAGGATATTGACCCTCCCCGCTGCAGAGGAAGCTGTTGGAATTGAGAGTCCTGCTCAGCTTCTCCTGATGTCCAGAGCCGGGGGTGTGGCATCCTGCAGCCTCCCGGCCAGGCCATGGCCTGGGGTTCCCAGTGACAGTCTGTTGTCTTAGACTGGAGCTAAGCTGAACAGTTCCAGAAGGGAAAAACCAAAGGCCCCTGAAAGAAACAAACCCTCCTTGTCTCAGCTAACAAACAAGAAGGAAGCTAAAGGCAAAGAAGCAATCCCCTTCTCTGCTGCACACACAAAGCCGAGAGCTGGCCACAGAAAAGAAACTGGGAAGCAAAACAAAAGTGCTCCCTCCACCCTGCAGCAATGAGAAGTGCAGGGGAGTGTGTCAGTCCTTGAACAACAGGGAGAAAAAGGAACAAACAAACAAAAAAAAATGCACTGAAGAATTCGCCTGGCTTCAAGTTACAGGACCCACATCTGGGCATAAGGCAGATGAATGGAATATGTAGCATCATACAGTCACCCCAGGACAAGGCTGGAAACTGCTTTTTCAATGCAGCAGGGTCTTTGGTCCAGGTTTTTGTCAACAACAAAGAACCGCTAGTCTTAGCTCTTTCAATTTTTTATTTTGAAGGAACAACATGCACCTCACTGCTGTGAGTTTAATCTAATTGCAACTTTGCTTGCTTTGAGGGGAAAAGTCAACAAAGGAAAATTGTATTCCATACATATGAAACACTGAGAGACTAATGTATTAACACAGAGCTTTAGTTCTCTATAGCTTTGGCAACATGACATAAAAAGAGCTGAGGCTCAAAAGATGCTGAGAAATACTCTTAAGGGAAAATGTTATTTTCACAGACCCCTGTCTGTCTTGGTATAAAACCATTATGTTCTAATTATTGAAAGTGTGTAAGTACAGTCACACTACAATGTCAGGACTGAAAGGGGCTAAAGAAACTTCAGCGCAAAATGCATCAGATTTCATCCAGGTGCTGCCGAGCATAAGTGTTCCGTTTTGTTTCCAGATTTAATTCATGACATTGCCTTTGGTTTTCTCTCTGAATTTGTGAAAAACCCAATGTCTGCTCATCTCTGACGGTCAAAATTATCCCATACAGAAAACACTCAAAGTATTTATTTCTCTGATGGATGTATTCATCAGTTTTTCATGTATCTTAATGTATTTTTCTCTCTTCTATTTTTCTTAGGTTTATTTTTAATTCTCCCTCAAACTAGCCTTAGAAATTCAATAATAGAAATCATATCAGATTTTAATGATGCCTGACAAATTGCTGAGAATTGCCACAAGGCACAGGCAAAGGGGCAGTGTCCTTTCAGAATGAACACAGGGAGCAGAACTGCTTCAGTAGTAACTTTTTCAGAACTAGCTGTGACTTTTTTAAAGTATTCCACATGCTAAATGCTCTTATAGAAATGACATCAGTATCTCTAAAAAATAGGCCCATATAAAGGGTTCATGATAAGGAGAGGAGACACTGAGGTTGTGTGTATTCACCACATTTAGACATTTTATTCTCATGCCAGCCTTTTCACTTGAACTCTCCACTGAAAAGGTGACATTGAGAATCACTGAATGAACTCAGAATTTTTCCTGTGCAGCCCAATTACAGAACACCTGTGTTAAATCACTTTGTGCTGATTCACAGTGATCATTCACAAAGCTCAAGAGCCCTCAATATGTCTCTTTCCTCATCTGTAGTGAGGTGGTGATGGTGAGCAAGTGGCTTCACTATGAAACATGAAAGATTGCTTGTTCAGATTCTCCTAAAAGGGCTTTTATTTTATTTAATTTTCATGGCAGCATTTGCCAAGAACACCTGGGATACTCCACTTGTCTCTCATATATAATTTATTTTTGCTTCAATTTTTAACACCCTTGAAAGAGAACAAGAGCTATTACTGGCATAATCATACGTCATAGTTCCAAGTCTGAATGTTGATGGTGTTCCCACACCAGAATAAATCCATCTTTTTCCTAGTGCTGCTTCCTAATGTAAGGTCCTCCGAATTTGCACTCCTGTTCTGGAGCTCTGAGCAGCCATGTATGAGAGCTAATGTCTTATTTCAGCTAGCTGATCTGTAAGGCCTGTTTCAAATCAAGAATGTGAATTTCAGACTGAAGTGTGGAGTTCACTTATGCCTCACAACACACTTCTACCACACCCATCCTAAAGGAAATACATGTATATACTATGTAACTCTTGGTGGAAAGAACATGGTCTCTATTATAGAATAGTGTTTCCCAAGCTTTTTTACCTCTACTTTGGGAAACCTCCATAATTTAGCAAATAGCAAATTTGTGTTGTCTGCCAATTGTCTTCAGCTCTTTTTTTTTTTTTTTTTAAATATCTCCATTGCAATTACTCCACATCTCCCACAAATCAGAAATGGAAAATCACCATTTCATTGTACTTCAAAATATTTGTTTCTTCACTCCAGGAGGAAACTTAGGTTTGCTGCAAGAAATATTCCCAGTAAAACAGGATTCAGCTTTGAAGGGTACCACAATCCAGGCTGCTCTTAGCCATTCATAAAGATTACAAAGTAAAATAAGATGCTGAGAGAACATCCTTATTGTTTATTGCATGCTACTTTATCAAGTAACACTATATCTTCAAAAACAGATATTGCCACTTGAGAAAGAAAATCCTCTATCACAGGCCAAGTAGTACAGGGTAAATATGTTCATGTCACTCATAACACAACCAGTTCAAGTGATTATTATTCACTACTGGATGTCCAGGTCAGCAGTGACAAGTTTGATGAGAGAAACCCTAGGGCAATCAGAAAGGACTTCAGGGCACTGGAGCAATGGGTTAAAGGGACAGGAGCACAGAGGGTATTTTCCTCAATTCATTTGGTACCAGGGAAGAATGCCAAAAGGAAAAGAAGGACCCATGTGATCAACACATGGCCTAAAGACTGGTGTAATCAGTGAAATTTTGGCTTTTTTGGTGATGGGGTGGTTTATAAGGAACCAGGCCTGCTAGAGACAAAGAGGGTTCACCCGCTTAAAAGGGGGTAAAGAATTCTAGCCTGTTATGGAACATCCAACCAGGATGAAGTGACAGATTAAACATTTTATTAGTGGCTGACTGATGTTTCAAGATTGCCAGCCCTTGTTCTTGTAGGAGACTTTAACTTGCCAGTTGTCTTCTGTAAACTCAACGCAGCAGAGAAGGGACAGTCTAGGAGGTTCCCGAGGGTGTGGAAGAAAACTTGTTGACACAGGTGAGCCTACCAGGGACAACAACGTACAAGACCTGCTGTTTACAAACAGAGAAGGGCTAGTGGGAAATGTGGTGGTTGGAGGCTGTCGTGGGCACAGCAACCACAAAATGATGGTGTTTTTGATTCTTAATGAAATAAGGAAAGGTGTTAACAAAACCTTTGCCTTGGACTTTGGAGGGCAGACTATGGCCTATCTAGGACACTAGTTCAGAAAGTTTCCAGACCTTAATAGCAAAGGGGTCCAGGAAGGCTGGATATACTTTAAGAAGAAAATCTTAAAGGCACAAGAGCAGGTGTCCCTATGTGGTGAAAGACAAGCTATCAGGGGAGAAGACTGGCCTGGGTGAACAGGGAGTCTTCACAAGAAAGTCCCTCCATAACAGAGGTCTTTTCTAACCTAAGTGATTCTGTGTTTCTGTAACAAGGAAACAATAATGTCGCAACCTCAGGGAATGGTATATTTTTGGCATGAAATCAAGGAGGATTAGTTGTCCTAAGGAGAGTGTGGAAATGCTTAAAAAGACAAGGCATGCTTCAGTAATACCGGATGTTACAGGGATGAACCAACACACAACACTGTTCCAGTCATGTATCTAGCAAGAGGGGTACCTGGAGCAAACTATGTCAAGAAAGAAGAACAGAATCATTTAGGCTGGAAGAGACTCTCATCTGACCTTTTCTATTCCGACTCTCTGCCCAAGAAGGGTTAACTATAGCCCATGTGCCAGGATTGTGGACAATCAGATTTTGAATACCACTACAGAGAGAGACTCTACAACTGTTCTGTGCAGCTTGTTCCAGAGTTTAACTATCCCCATGGTAAAAATATATTTTCCTGTTGTTCAGATGGAGTGTCCTATGTTTAAATTTGTCTCATTAACAGCCAGTGTGGAGACGAGTCTGGGTTCCTCTTCATTTTTCTTTCATCAGGTATTTTTACACATTTGTAAGATTCCCTTGAGCTTTCTATTCTCCAAGTCTAGAAGGCTGTTGGCTTCTTCACCATGAGGGTACTTTACATGTTCATGGTCAGCTTGCTGTCTACCAGCATGCCAAGGTTCTTCTCTGTAGAGCACCCTCCCAGCCATTTCTCCAGCCCATCTAGGTCCTCTGAATGGCAGCAACTTCATTCAGTGTATTAGCCAGAAACTAATGTTGGAGTTACATTTTTTGACGTTGGAGACATGTCTTTAAGAAGTCAGGAACAAAGGCATCTACAAGTCTGATCAGTCTGCAAGTGCAAGTGGCATAAACTCTAATCAGACAGCAAGCCAAAGCACTACTTGCTATTAGGTCTTCTCACTGTCCTCTTTATTTATTTGTTGATCTATCTATCTATCTATCTATCTATCTATCTATCTATCTATCATTTGTTTTTTTATTATCCCCTGACTTTATTAATTTACTTTTGTCTGAGATCTGATACTTTGTCTGTAACAGGGATATTTATGAATGGAAATACTGGTCCCACTGAAAGCTATGTCAAAATTAAAATTAAATTTTGCAGTTCAGTGTTAGGCCATCCCACCACATTAAAAGAATTAAAGGAATTACTTTTTTCCTGCTCTATTTGCATTGCTATACTGCATCAAACATGGTAGAATCTCAAATCCCTGACCTGAGTATGGATAAATTAGTTCTGAAGCTGTTTTTCAGAGCAATGAACTGAAAACAAAAGACCCAAGAGTTTTTCGAGGCAGACAGTGGAAATAAAAATTCTGTCTTGTACCCTCAGGAAAACAAGAATCAGAATTTCATGGCATCCTTTGAAAAGACGATAGTTAGAGTAAGATACAATTTTTTTACTTTAGCCAGCCAAGTTAGTAAGTGATGATCAGACTACTGTTAATGGAACGTGACACGCCAGGATTCGCACCACATGCCTGAGAGCATTGTATAAACACTTCTGGAACTCCGGTAGGCTTAGTGTCATGACCACTTACCTGAGGAGCCTGTTCTAGTGCTCAACCACCCTCTGGGTGAAGAACCTTTTCCTGATATTCAGCCTAGACTTCCCTGACAGATTTTCATATCACTTGTGGGATGAATAACTATGTGGAGAGGTCTCTCTCTCTCCTTTGAGTATAGCGGTAAGATGTACAGGTAGCTCAGACCAGACATCTACATTTTAGAAAGCTAAAGTGAGATGATCATGATCTGGAGAGATGGCAGTATAGACTCATTGGTTTTGGTTTTTTTTCCAATAGATCTTCAAAATAAGCAATCTTGGTCATTATTTGAATGGGTAGTTGTTGGGGATCGCAGGAGCTGATTCAATGAATCATCACTGAAATGCCATGCTGAAATGTTAGGTGCTAGATACTCTGTTTAAGATGAGCTGTTAAACACATCCAGTTAGACACTGCTTGCTTACACGCCTGTTCTATTGTTACAGACTGCTACACTTCAAGGTTAGGCTTCTTCATTGCATATGTCCTGCAGTAGAATCTGTGATCCAAGAGAAAACGGAAAACTGTAGACTCAAAAAGAGGTGGGTTTTTTGTTTGTTTGTTTGTTTTTGTTTATTACTAGAGGAAGAAATGCTGGTTTCCTTGGCAAACCATCTCCCAGATCCACTGATCTCTGGAGCTTGTATCACTGAAGACTTTAACTGATCATATTTGTAAGATATTTATTTCCTACCCAGCTCCTTCAGAAGCAGAGCTGCTGTTGGACACATGCCCATCACAGGCCCCAGTGACATCTGCATCAATTAGTAGTGCTTTTACAAGTATTAACTCCAGCATGAACCTTGAAATTTTAGAAATCTGTTGTGCCTACAGGGTAATAAAAGACCAACCTTCTCCAACATATCGTCAGTCCATCTTCTTCAGAAAAACCCACTGCCTCTTGTCTCAGACAGGAAAGAGAATGTCTGGGAATTGAGAGGAATATCATGAAGATAAAGAAAACCTCTGGACTTTAATTTCTCTTTTCTCTGTCCTTGAATTGGTTAACAGTGAGGATTGGGATTTGCAAGATTTTTTGCAGATACTATGGCTCAAAGAAACCCTCCCAGAAATGTCTCTCAGCCATTAATGCCTGAAATTCCCTCTTGTATGAAATTGTATAAAATTAATATAGGCTGTAGCTCTTTCCAAAATGTATTCATCCAATATTTAAGCTTTCAAAGTGATTATAAGGTTGGATGGGGTTGTTCCTCAGCTTCTGGCTCTGAAAACCAGAAATACATCTGTATAATTTGAGAAAGAAAATCAGATGATCTAATATATAAACCCTAGGCACATGTCTGTCTTTGAATAATATATAATAATATAATATAATATAATATAATATAATATAATATAATATAATATAATATAATGTCTTAACAATTTAACCATCAACCCAGAGTCTTTCATTGTGGATAGCTACAGAAAAAAGAAAAGGTCAAGATGAATGTTCAGATACACCTTGGTACCCACTGAGGTTAAAGCCACATCTATGGATGTAAACAATGTTTAGTGAGATCTCAGTCTCAGATCTTGAATGGTGGCAGTTTAACACAGTGGAATATGGTTATTGGGAACTAAAACCAACACAAGTCAGTGACTAAATCACTGATCTGGAAATTGGAAAATCTGGGCTGTATTCCCAATCCTGTCACCAGCCTACTGCTCAGCCATCACCAATTACTATTTTTCTTCTTTCCCCTTACACAGTTTCTTTATTTAGCTGGTAGAACAGAATCAAAGAGAGTATTTCTGTGCTTATGGGCAAAGTCTACTCCTTCAGCTGATTCTACTGTCTAATGTGAAATGAACATGAGGTCCTGGAGAAAGGGGACAGGCAATTCCACTGATCGGTGGAGTGCAGGATCCATCTTCAGCTCCAACTCCTGCACAGGGCCTAGGCTGTTCAGCTTCAGCAAAGGAGTAAAGAAAAGGATTATCTCCTATCCTACTCTACTACCAGATCCACTTCATGCACAGCTACCTCACTGCAAGGATGTTGCATGGCTCTGTGTAGTAGCAATCTACCAGCCACTCAGCAGTTACAGAATTCACAACTTCAGCTACCTATTACCAAATCCATTACTTATTTTCCTCAGCCAAGGAGCATTTTTCAGGCTCTGAAACTCAAATAAAAAAAAAAAAAAAGGTTTGTTTAAAAAAAAGTCTCAACTTAGAAATCTAATGTAATGCTCTTTCTCTTGGGTATTTCCTATTGGAACACAGATTTCAATAATCCAATATTGGTGTTTCTCTTCCATTGCTCTTCATCACTGTAAGTCTTAAAGGGATGGGGAGTAAATAAATCAGATATATGGCACAATCTCACCAACAGTTTTAACAGCACCATTCAGATAGCAGTGAACTGGATTATGATGTAAGAACAAGCAACAACATGAGGTCATACAGGTAACTGCAAGCAGAATATTTGGAAACATCAGGACCAAGAAGTCAGAAAAGGCACAGAAATCAGATATCCCACATGCTTTCACAGAAGGGAAGAATTTTATTCCATACAGAATTTCATTATTCTGCTGTATTGACCGCTGCCAAATTTGTATTTAATTTTATGTATTTTTACATTTATATTTATATTTACATGTATCTGTATATTCTTATGTCTAAATTTCCCTTTTTTAAAACTCAGGACCTTATTCAATCCTAAAGTGAAATGTTTAATTTCAGATTCAAGCTTCTTTTAGAATGAAAGTGGGTCTGAAGCAGAACACTTCATCTTGAATCAAAGTGATTTAGCATTCTCTGAATGACTTTTGCTGTTTTTTACATCTGAAACTGCTAAAACAGAGAACCGAGAAAAATATTTTAGCATTGACAAAGCTTCATCTTTTCTTCATGAAAAATGCATTCAATTATTAGATACTGTCTAGTTTTATTAGGATTTCACACAGCTATCAAGGTCTATCCACAGATACCTGAGAAAAATTGATTCCTGTTGCTCGAATGTATATCTGGAATTTGTGTTTATTGTGGACATAGCAAAAAAATCACTGAAGAATTTCCCTTCAAAAGTCACAGAGGCCCATCTGTATCCTCAGATATGGTTAACTTCCTTCTCATAGGATGCATAACTGCAAATCAACCATTTCCAAAATATGTCTTCTTAATTTACGGATGGTTCTATTTTGTCACTTTTGACAGGATCTCAGTTTTGTGCTTTGAGAACAAAGCAAAAGAAGCAACTGCTCCTTAAAGCCACCCTGTTCCAACACAAAGACCACTGACAGTTTAGGTCCCAGTGATGTTTCCTACTATTCTCCAGGTGACTCCAACCCAGCTCAGCAAGACCTGAGAGAAGCCTTGTAAAGTCTGGTAACAAACATAAAATAACAAATATTTTCTAGGAGTGAGTAATTTCAAATTAAGCAAAAAATTATACAGGAATCTTTCCAACAGTAGTCAGTAGAATCATCTATTTTTCTCATATCAAATAGCAGTGTGTTTGCTTTGTAATAGACTGGTTTTCTTGTTTTCCTGTGTTTATTAAAATGAGTGATTAAAGGTAGATTTTGGAAAGGGAATAACTGATTGGTGTGTGAAATAAAGACCGAAATCCTAAAGTCCGTCAAGAAATGACTCCATTGTAAAACATTTTCTAGTGTTGAAACTGCCCACATCATTTGTATTTAAATAAATCTATCCAGAAGTGACATGAAAAGAGTAAATAATGCTTGACGGGGAGCAAATGTGTTAGACAAACTCTCCCACAACTACACATATTAGTACTTTTGAAGACCAGAGGGATTCATCCACAGATGGTAAATTGTTTGACATATATGCAAGCTGACAAGGTTTCTCAACCTTCAGTTGCTGTACTAAATAACTTTTTATTTAATGTGAGATTTCTGCCCCTGAACTTTACTTTATATCATTATTTGCTAGAGGACTGTTGTCAGCTTCAGGGCTAAGGTACTTCTGAGACTGAAAAATGCCATTTACAGCTACTGGTTGAAGATAAAATTAGAATCTGAGATGACTTCACTTGTTCAGGTGAAGTCCCAAATCGGCCCTGGAGGCAGTTACTCTGGAACAAAATCGACCAACAGAAAGTGTTACTGAGCTGCTCTTCGATCACAATTTCACCGCAGTCAGTACTGTAAACACCAAGCACACAGATGGCAGAGCATCGGCGTCAGCTGCGAACGTTGCCTGCGAGCTACTGGAAACACTAATTTTCTCATTCCTCCTCCCACCTTGGGGTAAGTCCACTGCCTCAGAGCTGGCACAGGCCTGCAGGAGGGGAAACAAGTTCACAGCAGAAAGCCTAGGGAACTTTAGTTTCAAAATACAGGGTGAGAAAAGGCTTGCTGCATTCTAAAGTCCAGGTCAAAACAGGATATTATTTCATTCTTTTACTTGTGAAGAAGATAGCTCTTTGGGGAAAGGCAGATCAAACAAACACTTTGTAAGACACAGCTGCAGTGAACCATCAGACAGTGAGTTCCCAGGGGCACTGGAGGCAGTTCACATGGGAGCTTCAGAGGACTAAAGGCAGCCTTGGGAGACAGGAGCTGCTAAGGGCTGCTGTAAATGTGAACCACAACCTTAAATCTGTCATGAAGCTCTTCTGTTGTTCACATAGTATATGAGATGTCTTGCTGCTGTGCATATTCTTCCCCTTGGGAATGAGCAGAATTGTTACCTATCTGTTTTCAGTTTGAAGTCACTTTGACATCAGCATTGACAAAGAACCCTTCAAAAGCCAATCTTATCACTTGCTGTCTGCAATGTTCCTTCCTCTCTTCCTATATGGAAAAAAACAGCATGGAATGCTTGTCCTGAAGCTTTACAAAAATAAGCATTGATGGTACCACAACAACGTTTTCTTGGTTAGATAAAGAACTTCACAGCAGAGCATACAAGCAGTAACAGGACTTAATCTTACTCATAGAATGTGTGAATAATGTCAGCCAAACATTTATGAATCCAATCAAAATTAGCCTAGAGACAGCAGTCTGTTAATCTGCTTGCCAGTAAATTTACTCTTTGAATAGGAAATAAATTACTGTGGTAAGGGTACTGTATTTTTTGCCATTTTTTGGTAAATCTTTCATTTCCACAAAGGAATAGGTTGACTGTTGAAGATAGATTTGCAGCGGGTGCAGCAAAATATATAGTGTGAGCTGACAGCCAAAACTGCCTCTTTGGACAGATAAATGCACCTGAGCATAAGCTGCAGCACTAAAGTTCATTTAAGGACCCAGAAAAATAACTGACCAGAGACAGGGAGCAAAATCCAAAAGGAAAAGTAGGCACCCTGGCGTACTTTCCGCACAGTTTTCTTTTGTTGGCAATGTATAGAAATGGCATTGTGGGGGTTGAAGGAGGAGTGACATCTATAACCAAGCTTGTGCTTCATTGTTTTGCTGACATTGACTGCCCTGAAGAAATCAGCCACTGAACTCTAAGCATAAACATTAACTTGGCCTCTGCACAAAAATAAGAAATAAAATTGTCATATGTCCAGATGAGAGCTCACCTATGGCATGATCAAGTAGAAAAGGACAAGATTAATTTTGATGCAACCCTACACAGTCTTCCTTGCTGTCACCTCTTGTCAATCTTTTCTAGCAACATCTTATTCAGCATCTTTCTAGAGTGTCTGTGTTTAGGGTATATTGATACCTTTCAAAGTCAGCATTTTGCTGTACTGAGGTCTTATCAGGCATGAAAGGAAGGAGATGGAGCAAAGGAAGTTTCTCACCACTGCTAAGCAGAACCTATTATCTTTGCTCATTTGGGGGTCTGGGGGTTTTGTTTGTTTTTTTGTTTGTTTGTTTTTGTGAGACTATTCTTCCCAAACATACAGCTGTAAATGAAATGGTCATACAAATAGGACAACACACTGCACTTCTGAGACCAAAATAAGTAGCCAAAGGGGATTTATCTCAGCCTAGAGAGGCTTTGTTGCTGGGGAGGGAAACACACACATTTCAGTATCTAGGTGTTGTACAGGGATTTTTTGTGAAATGGTCTTCCACATGCTATAGCTTGATTCATCTTTACTGCAGTGTGCTAGCAAAAAAGCTTACTGCTTTCAGCAAGAGTGAAGCTTATGCTGATGCAAACTTTTCAGATCTACTCATTAATCTAGCATCTGCAAGTCTGTTAATCAGAGCCACAAGGTTACTTTAACACTCCCAGTGGTTTACAGTCCTCAGCAAGACTTTCCATTTCGTGAAACGATTAGTTACTGTGTTACACAGAGGGGGGGAAAAAAAGCTGAAATTTGTTACCGATTGTGCTCTCAGCAGTCACCCAGTTATAAAGCCATGCACCTGGAAATCACTGCTCTGAAGTGCAACACAATGAAGGCACTAAGTTGCCTGTTACAGCTCGCTTCAGTCCCAACTTGTGCTTAATTTTTAAGGATATTGAACAGGTCATTTGAGACACTGTTAGCAGTAATTTTAAAAATCTTTAGAGTTTTCATCTTGAATGCCAGCAGGCTTATTTGAGCCTGAGAAAGCAGTGAGATCACTTACAATCTCCTGAGAATGGAAAAACCCCGTGCATTTATGTTCATTCTTCGAAGGCTGTTTTTTGTATCAAGCTTTGTTATGATTTAACTACACAGCTAATAGAACCCCCCAAAAAAAGAAGACCAAGGGCTCTTTTTGGATATTGCTCTAGTATGATATATAAGGCTGTTGAAAGAAACCATGAAGAAATGTTGGCTGATTTTTCTGGATCCAAGGTGAAATTAGGATTTGCAGGCTAATCTAAACAAGTCAGAGAAATTGTGTGCTGTGGAAAGGAAATTTGCCCTGAAGACACCTCTCAGATGCACTTGAGCTTTGTTTTTTTGGTTTTGTTTTGTTTTGTTTTGTTTTGTTTTGGGGGGGGTGTGGTTGTTGTTTTTGTTTTTGTTGTTTTGTTTTGTTGTTTGTTTGTTTGTTTGTTTGGGTTTTGTTGGTTTCATTTGGTATTTTTGGGGGTTTTTTGCTTTTGTTTTTTTTTTTTTTACTTAATAGGGATTCATTCCTGCCCCAATCCAATGATTTCAGGGATTCTTCCAGACACCTTGTTGACCTAGGACACAGATCATCTCTAAAACTACCAGCATTTCTTCAACTTTCCATCTGATTATAGACATATATTTTTGGCAATGGAGAAAGTATACTCCTAACTCTAGCAAATTAGTACCACAAGAATGGGTTACTCTGAAAAAAACCCAGCACTAACAAGAAAAGAAAAAAGTAATCATGAAACATATTCTTTTAAATCTTTCCTAATTAAAGAAAAGTCTCAGGCCCAATCCATAGCCATTCCAATGCAATATTTCTCCTGAGAGAAAGGGTTACCTCTGCTTGGTTTCCCCAAAGCTATTGTTACCAGTTTTTCTTTGAGTCTTTTTATCTTCTGGAAAGTCAGGCCCTTTAAGCAAGGAATATGATTCAGAAAAAAACTGAAATAATTCTGACCACATTTCTTTGAATCATCACTCTGTCCTTTCCGTCCCCTGGCTTCTTGTGACTGCCCCTCAGAGAAGATCCTTTGCCATACAGCACTACCACTTGGCAAATCTTTTGAAGAGGAAGGCAAGACCCTGGGAAAATTATAGTGTTCTTAAGAAGTGAAAATAAACACTGATTTGAAAATATTTTTATAAAAAATGAGGCTATTTTATATGCAAAAATGCATTTTTTATTATATCACCCAATGATGCCTTTACTCTAGCACTCTTCTCTTTGAGGAGAAAAACCCCAAAGCCTCTTCCTCATCAGAAGGCATGAAAATTGCTTGACATCTTGTGAATTTTATGTCTAAACATCAGGATTTTATCTGTGGTTTAACAGATTTTGGGGAATACACCAGAATATTTTTTTTAAATAAAATGCATTATGGTTAAATGTGTAGTGCTATATACCATGTCAAATTCACTTCTAAGTATGTAATTAAGCTGGAAAAGAGATAGAGTGGCACTCAGCCAAAAAGTAAAGAGCAAGGTGCACCAAGAAGACCTTTTCATAGGAAAAAAAAAAAAAAAAAAAAAAAACCCAAAGAGGGAAAATGCACAAAAAAGTTTTTTTAATTTCTGTGTCACACAATCATAGAATTGCTAGGGTTGGAAGGGACCTCTGTAGATCTTCCAGGCCAACCACTCTGTCAAAGCAGGGTCACCTAGAGCAGGTGACACAGGAACGCGTCCAGGTGCATTTGGAATCTCTCCAGAGAGCCTCCCTGTTCCAGTGCTCTTCCTGACAAGAAGTTCCTTTTGGTGGAACTGCTTGTGTTTTAGTCTATGGCCATGGCTCCTTGTCCTGTTGCTGGGCACCACCGAATGTGTCTGACACCATCTCTTGGCACCCACCTATGAGATATTTCTATGTATTGAAAAAGAAATACTTATGTCTCTCAGTCTTCTCTAGATTAAACCTGATAATCAAGTGTTATTGAGTTATCTTTCTCTTTCTGAAAATGAAATATGGCCATTTATCCTGTTAAGAAGTACTGCCTATAAAACACAGGCACTTCGTCTTCCAGGAAACATTTCAACTCCTTTACATAAACGGTGCTAAATATGAGTTGGAGGATTTTTAAAAAGTTAATTGTTACTAAAGGCCTCATAGTGATTGACAGAAAAGGTGTAGTCTTTTCACCTATCCTAAGCCATTTATAGTGCTGTCATGAACATGTGAACCAGTCACCTCAAACTATCTCCTGCTGAAGTAACTGGGAAGAAGTAGAGCCAGTCAGACACATCTGACTGGTTTTAGGACAAAATTAATCACACCCTACAATTTGCAGTTTCTCTGCACTGAGTATGAAGGAAGCCAAGACAACTAGCTTCAATGTATGTGTGTACATGTCAAATGAACCTCTCTAAGTTTGTCCAGTGAGATCAACAAATTTCTTCAGAATCTGTACTGAGATTAATGAAGACTGGCAATATTTCTACTGTTGTATAGGGAGTATATAAGGGGAGTATTACATTATATGGTCAAAAATTCCAGGAAGGTTACTGGGTTTTATTAAAATCTAGAGGACAATAATCCATTTTGCATCGGTCTCTTCCTTCATTTGCTTCACATACATTGGGATCCAAACCCATTTAATGTAATCCCAGGCACAGTGTTTCCTGCATCATTTATCTCCCCATGGTGTTGTTCTTTCTTTGTTATAATATATTATGGACAAATGGTGGTTAGAGAGGCCTTCATAACTAACCAGAAACACATACAGAAACTGGAGTGTGTCTTGCACATAATTAACAACAGAACAGGACTGCCATCCTCCGTGTCTGACAGTTTAGACTGAGGAATTCAGGTCTTGATCTGAACACATGCCAAAGAAAAGAGATTTGGCAAGCCACATAGGCTATAGGGGAAAATACACAGAAGGGACATTGCCCTGCCATTACAGATGTCTCCTTTCTAGGCAGTTCAATCGAGAATTGGTACCTCATTTGGAGGAAGCACACATGTGCCTTTGGGTGGCAAAATCTAAACTGCTGAGTCACAGAGAAATTACGTGACTTTCCCATGACTCCACAAAGTTCCTCTCGTTACTTGCTCAGTGCATCCTATGTAATAAGGTACTGGATGTAATCCCTCCCTCTCCATGTGAATGTCTGGACGTTGAAACCCAGGTAGTCCCAGGTCATGTAGTTTTATATCCCGTAGTTTTTTGTTTACAACCCCATCCTGCAGTGCCTTTGCAGAAGTGTAAGTAAAAGGAATTCTCTGCAATTATAACACACAAAACCAAAACACAAGTTCTGTTCTATGCCCCACTTCAGCTTTTCCCATAGATTTTCAGTAGAAAAACACCTGGTCTAGTTCTCTTGTAGTAGATGGGACTTATTTTGTACAAGTGTGTTTGGTGCAATTTTTTAATAGATTCTAAGCCATACTCTTCAGTGTACTGAGCCATTAATGTATTCAATTCTTGGGTTTAGTACTCTACAGTCAGAGCAGATGTTTAGAAAATTGTGTTCATAGGGTTGGATCTGTTGCATCTGCTTCTTCTGAGACATGCTGCCTTTCTAGCTCATTGCACTCTCTTTAAATTAAAAATAAGCCTAAAAATCTGAACTTGTCCTTGATATTTATCAGGGAAAGAAATATATATACTTACGTGTACTTATATGAACCCATTTGTAAACCAGAACAAAAAAAACAGTGTAAAAGTTTCTTGAGTTCTGTGAACGACCATTGTTCATCTCTGTCAGTTGACTAAAACCACATGTAAATGAAGAGAAAACATATTATTAAATAATGGTTGGAATTAATATCATCAAGAAACAAGTATGATAGGAGACAGGGTAACCAAGTCAGCATCAGCAGACAGCAGCTGCAGGATGCCTTGTCTTCAGCCTCTTCTATGTCTTTGAACTAAAGACAGTAGGACAACTGTTCTCACTCTTGATGATAAAAGACTTACTTTCATATCATTTGACAGAAATTACTTATAAAAGAGCTATCTGTTATTACTGCTTCCTATCCTGCAAATTCTGCATACAGATGTTTCCACATCCCCAGTTCTGTCCCAAAGACGAAGGGCACCAAGGATCTTGCTATCTTGTGTTTGCATCGTTCAAATGGGCTGTACTATAGGTTTTCTTGAGCAGCTAAAAGCATACCAGTAGTCAGCCACAATTCTCTGACCATGTGGAAACCACTTACTGAAGAAATTTTCAGTTCTCCCTGTCCTGGATTTACCCAGAATTTTGCTGGGCAAGGAGACATAACTTGGTAAGCCATTTCCAAACTGTTCACCCTGAATCTTCAAGTTATGCCCTTTTGGTTTTAATTTATTTCATGTAATGTGGGGCACCTAAGATGCTGACATTCGATCTTGCCCTTTGAAATACCCAGTTCTCGCTGTTGGCTGTTGTCCAAGGCACCCTGTAAGTAGCTTTGTGTTTATATATTGGTAAAAAAGACAGTATAACCATTAATCTGTAGGTAAAAATAAAGTTGGGGTTTAGACTGGAAACATCAAGAATCACAGCCGAAATATACACAACAGCTGTGTATCAAGAAATATTTAATGGTTGAGTTTTGGTTCCAGAAATATGAGGTGGTTGCAGACTAATTCCATCTAGATTCTAAATGTTAGGTATGTATTAGAATGCATTTATGTATATTTTGCTATATTAGTTGAGAATCAGAGGCAGCTTTACAGAACAATTCTTTCTACAATCAAAGAAACCTTTTCTAAAATGAGATAGATAGGTCTCTGGAGCTCACTTTATATTTTTTTCTCTCTCTTGTCTACAAAGGAAGCCTGTGGAAGATGTCTAGTTGCCCATACATGTATTTCCTTTCATTCCAGAAACCCTAGAGTACTGAAGATGTTAGTAGGAACTGGCATATACGGCACAGGATCTGCAAGTTCTTTTGACACAGAAGAGAGCGACCAGGTGGAATATTTTACATCATCCCTAATCACAGAAAACACTTTGTATGTGGGCTGCTGAGCCCACCCTAGATGAATTATTAGCTTGGACTGGACTTCTATCTCTAGATGACTAAATTTGGGTGAGGTTAATGCTGATGACAGTGCTCAGTTTAGGTGCCTTGGACTGGACTTTGCTGCTCACACAGTGTGGTATCCTTTGAGACGTTTTAGAGTGTTCTGTCTGGATTCCAGATGCTATGCCAGCACAGAGATCTTACATAGGTCCTGCATCATATCTGCCAGGCAACATATCCAATTACACTAGATACCTCTGTGTTGGCAACAGACTCAAATCAATGTCTGCATTGTCTCAGTTCAGTAGATTCAATCCTCTATCATCCAGGCCAACAAAATTTGGCTCTGTTTCAAGGAGAAGGAGCCAGGCATAAAATGTAGAAAAATCTAAGGACAGCGCTTTTAAAGTCACTTAGGAGCTTCATATCCAAGCACAGCATTGCATTAACATCTATGCAATGCCACTAGACTTGGACAAGAAAATAATTACAGATTCCTTGCAAAAGTCAAGCCCCATTTAAAAAATGGAGGCAAGATCACAGGTGTGAGATCTGACTACCTATTTCTCAGTTGGAAATTTAGTAGAGAAGGAGGACATTTGACAAATAAGTACATTAATATTTTGCCTTCGGTAATAAGAGGAAAGAAGTATGTGACTGTTATCAGATAAAGATGAGTGACTTTTTTTTTAAGTGAGAATTATTTATTAGGGGAAAGAGGAATGAACTATGGCACAGAGACAGTTTCCACAATTATCAACTTCCAACTTTGTTTTCCTTGTTTACCAGGGTTCAAATACCATTTTTTTTCCTGATTTTTTTACAGCATCAGAGACATCTGGTGGCTGAAAAGCGAAAACAAAGGACATATCCTGACAGGTCCTGCTCCTCCCTGAAATACGTGGGAAAAAAATGTGCCACGTATCCAATCCAATAAAGCTTCTTTAGCACCTCCCAAAATATGGAGATGGGAAAAGAGAATAGAGGTGAGTGAATGATGATACAAATTACATGTGAGCATGGGAAGGAGATAGTACTGAGAGATACTGGTATCTTAGCCTGGAGTATAAAGCAACTCAACTGAGCCATGTGAAATGTAAGCATAAATATCACTCAGTTCCTGTGCTGAATCTTATGCAAAACAAAAAGTTGTTTGTTTTCTTTACAGCCCAATGTAATTGCTTATATTGGCAATCGCCAACATAAGAACATAACTGAAAGTATAACCCAGGTCATCAGCTGTTACATGGAGATCAAAGTGGTTTCTGAAAAAGCAAAGTAGAAAATTTCCTGCTGACTGTTAAGAAAATCACCCTTCGTTGAAAGTAAAATAAAACATAACAGGCTGGAATTCAACACTGAGCTGGACAAAATAGGACAGCTTGCTTCCTGCTGGAATTCTGTTGAAATCAGGGAGTCATACAGCAGATCAGTTTGGTCCAGTGTATTCCAATAATAACACAAAGGCTCTGGATTTAAAAAAACAAAACAAAAAACAAACAAACAAACAAAAAAAACACAAACAAACCAACCAAAAATAAGACAACCAAAACAAAACACAAAATCAAAACTAACATACCAAAACATCATATAGTTTAAATGTTAACTTCTGAGTAGTTTAACATTTCTCCCAAAAATTGTCATCTGTTCCAGTGCACTTGCAAAACCTGATTACTAAGGGAAATCAGGGTTCACGGAGATGTGGTGCACACCTACATCTTATGCCTAAAAGAACAAGGGCTATTAAGACATACACAGTGTAGCTGAAATCTAGAGACTCCTGAGACCATTTTGATATATAAAGCATCAGTATGTGTGGAGATTGTATAGAAAATGAGATATCTCATAAATATTTGCACACATTTCTGTACATTTTCCTTTAGGCATCTACACCCAATCCATTTGGAATGAGATAGAATATCTTTATTCTTCTAGTGTATATAAGTTGCACAAACATGTACACACGGGTCATGACAAAAGGTGGACCTGTTTTTCTGACTTGCAACACTTTGTTGCTAGGTGTAGAGCAGGTGCACATTTTCCTTAATACTTCATCCTGGTCCATGTGCCACCCTTTGGGGAGAAAAGACAAAGGCACTGTCCCAAAGAGTGTCTGAGGATGCTGAGCCAAAAGAAACCTCTGGGATTCTGGGTAAGACATGAAAGACACAGAAGGGGAGAGACCCAGACATAAGAGAGACTGCAGTACTCACAGACAATGGGAAACCACTGGAAAGTTTGGGAGGAAGTAGTCTTGCCAAGACATGGAGAAGACATAAAGCAAGCGATTTTTCATGGGTCATCCTCATAGTTTGTTCCAAAATAAAGCCTAACATTGAGGAATCCAAGCCCTCCATGGGATGTCTTTGTCATGGTCGTCTTCAGGATACTATGAGGGTGGATGCACTTTCTGAGTATTCATAGAATCATAGAATAGTTTGGGTTAGAAGGGACCTTAAACATCACCTAGCTCTAACCTCTCTGCCATGAGTAGGAACGCCACCCTCTACATCAGGCTGTGTCAGGTATTGTACACAAGATAACCTTTTGCTCAATGTATTACAAAGCAGAATGAGCCCATGGTGCAATGAATTGGCACAGCCCACCTTCACCAGTATAAGCAGGCAGATCTGCATGCAAGGAAGTCTGAAACCTGATCTTTTTCAGGCTCTCTGATTAAGCTCTAGGCATGCACATTATCTGTACTTTCCAGAGAATATAAGATAAAATTGCCCTTGGCGGTTTTCTCTCCTTCCTCATATCTGCTGGAGCAAGTCAAGTCTGTAATCCCACGTATAAACTGCAGAGTGATTTAATATATTGAATCTACAGATGAATAGTAAGTTTTAAGCTTTTGAATTAATGAGAAATATAACAGGCTTTTCCCTAGCCCAGTTGCTTGGTGTATTATTTTTGTTTCATCAACCTAAATTATCCTCTAATTGTCACAGTCTGGTTACATATAAACATTTGGTCCAGGTTATCAAATGCAACATATCAGGTATCTAGTCACTCTACAGACCAGCCTTCTATTGAAAAAAAGGCACTGACCCTCACTGAGAAAGTGTTAAAAAAAATCACTGGTTCTGGCATCACTATGGATATCTCAATCTGCTTCTTCCTTTTTTATTCCGAAATGTATCCATGTTCCTGTCAATACTATAACTGCCTTTCCACAATAACCATTGTGTTCTGTCATGTCAGTTAACCAGAGCACCTGCTAATCTGACCCATCATACAGCAACTATGAGTCACTTACATCTTATTTTTTTTGGCTGATGATCAAGATGCTCCAATTGATTTTTTTTTTTTTTTTACTAATTCCCAGCAAGATCAATGAACTGCAGAACTGAAACTCAGTGCCACATGGCTCTCTTCATCAATGTAATTGGATAGCTGGCTGCAGCACCAGGAGACACAAGGACAGAAAACAAAGAATAAGTGGAATTGGAGATAAGGTACATATTATGCTTATAAATATTATTAAATGCTTATATTTATTATTAAATGCTTATAAATATCATTAAAATGTGTCCATCAGCCAAATGGTTTGAGTTTGTTGCGTGCCACTATCTCCTCCAAACCAAAGCTCTCACTTTCTATAAGGATGGTATCACTGTACATGTTCAAAACCAGTTTATTTTCTATGCTGGTCTGTACCTGTGTAAGGGCTTGTCTCAGTTGTCTATATATGGGGACACAATTTGACTATATATAAGTAGAAACTTGCAGATACATGATGCAACATAATAAGGTACCTTACCCCCTATCTTGATCTCTTGGTAATAGCTGCCTGGTTTTCATCTTTTCAGTGGCTTCACTTTATCTGTTGTTCTTTGAATCTCCACAAGGTACTGCAGGGAATAGAATCAGCACTATACTGCCTTATTTAAGTAAGTGACAAAATTGCAAGGAGGAGATGATGACCTTGATTATTTCTGTGTTAAAAAAAAAAACAGGATGAGAATACAGTTCCAAGCACTGGTGCATGATCATCCTTGGCACAGTCATGACCAAAGTCCAAGCTCCCAGACAATCCCTTGTATCAGTGAGGGATGGCACAGACTGACCCAGTGACAGTTTTCAGTCACTTGGGTGTATGGAAAAAGTCATGCCTCTAGGAGAAAGAATTAAGACGGATGTGAGTTGTACTGTGCTGCTGAGCCAGCCTGACTTCTTTTATTTGTTAAGCCCAGTGCTACTATCAGTCCTGCTTATCAAACAGTCCCTCACTAGCCTGTCAGAACTCTCAAACAGAGTTAATGATAACCTCTAAGGGTGTTTGTGTTTCACGTTTAGGGCCCCAGGATACTTTATCATTCATAACTTTGTTTACTTCTTCCATTTATTCATTCAACATCCCAAAGAACAGGAGCAGCCATATAAATAGATTGATCACTTTTGACAATGTTGGCATGTCTCCAGTGTCTTACTTTCAAAATCCACCCCTGCAGGTTTACGGCTTGAGGAGGGACTGCACAATATCTCATATCGGCTTTTTGCAACAAAGAACAAGCTGGAATATGCTAACTGTATTATATGGCTTTTCATTTGCTCTGGTTTTCTTTTAAAATAAGAGAGCATCAATCATAAAATCACCCACATCCCCTCACTGAATGGTTAGCTCCAGGAAACATATTCATCTGCAGTTCATTGACTACCACACGGCTATTAGTTTTGCCCTCTGCAAAATTAGCTATAAGATCAAAGCTTATTTCAAACAATCAATAAGTCAAGCAGGCTTGTACTAAACAATTTCCCATCTCTACTGGCATGGCAACAGTACTTTTGGCAAGATTTCACTACTCTGTGTATCTGCTTAAAAAATCTATGCCAAAATACTTGCCATAAAATTTCCCACCCTTTGTGACTGTGTTGCTTCAAATCATAGAATGATTTAGGTTGAAAAACATCTAAAAACACTGAGTCCAACTGCTAACCCAGCAATTGCCAAGTTACCAGTAAAATATATCCCTAAATGCCACATCTACACCTCTTTTAAATACTTTCAGGGATGGTAATTCAACCACTTCCCTGGCCAGACGGTTCCAGAGCTTGACAATTTTTTTGTGTGAAGAAATTTTTTCTGATATCCAACCTAAACCTCCTCTGGCACAACCTGAGATGATTTCATCTTCTTTTATCACTTGTTATCTGGGAGATGAGACTGACCCCCACCTCTCCACAGCCTTCTTTCAGGCAATTATAGAGAGCGATAAGGTCCCCCCTGGGCCTCCTTTTCTCCAGGCTAAACACCCCCAGCTCCCTCAGCTGCCTTTCATAGGACTTGTGCTCCAGATCCTTCCTCAGCTCCATTGCCCTTCTCTGGACACGCTCCAGCACCACAATGTCTTTCTTGCAGTGAGGAGCCCAGAACTGAACACAGGATTTGAGGTGTGGCCTCACCAGCGCCAAGTGCAGGGGGACAATCACCGGCCCTTCTGTCCACACTGTTGCTGATACAGGCCAGGATGCCATTGGCCTTCTTGGCCACCTGGGCACTGTGTTGGCTTGTGTTCAGCCACTGCTGATCAGCACTCCCAGCCTTCCTGGACTTCCTTGCCTCTCAGGACCACCTCCCAAGAAGCTCTCTCAACCAGTCTCCTAAACAGGCCAAAGTTTGCCCTCTGGAAGTCCCAGGCTGCAGGTCTGCTGATCCCCCTCCTTACTTGAGGATCAACAATTCCATCATTTCATGATCACTGCACCCAAGACAATTCCAGTCATCACATCATCCACCAGTCCTTCTCTGTCCACAAACAATGGGTTCAGAAGGTCACCTCCAGATGTGTCCGGAAAATATTATGTATCAATAAAATATTGTTGCAAAGTTCCATATTTGCTTTGTTGAAATTATCCATGTGGTTTATACCACAGTCCTTCATTTAAGCCTATCTGATGTTGTTACTAGAAAAATAAATCAAATCAGATCTATCTCAGAAATAAATCCAGTACACCAGCTAACACTTACAAACCTTGCTGCTTTCATTAAATGGCAGCAGGCTTTTCGTTGCTTTTGGGTTTTTTATTTCATTTCAAATTTTCTCATAAGTGATCTATTCTTAATGTCTTCCAAATCAATTACTCTCACAGGTCTTTGATACACAGTATATCTGCTCTGCAAAACTATACATGGAGCCCCCAGGTAAGATATTTTTCAGCCTATATCATAATATTCTAATTACTGTCTAATGGCACTTCCTAGGAGAAAAAAAAATTAAAAAGTGTAATTAAGCAAAGCAACCTAAGGCCATACCAATCCTAAGGGTTAAGACTCAGATATTCACATATAGAGTGAATTTAAATTTCTCTCACTAAATTATCACCCAATGAAAATTAAAATGTACTTTTCCAGAGAAGCAAAGGTCATTAATCCTTGGTTACACGTTGGTTCCCGTCATGAAAAAATAATATAAATAATCATCCACAGTTCACATTAAATTTGACATTGTGTCCCCTCTTCAAATGCAATGATAAATATGCTCGTAAGGTTTTCTATTTAGCACACTTCAGCATACAATACGTGCACATTTCTAACAGAAACAGTTTCCTGACAGATTATTTGGAGTGAAAAATATTATCTCCAAGATGTATTAAAGTGTGTCGTTAATAGCTGGAGAGGCTTTTCCAGTAATCTAATGATTCCAACACTTTAAATTCAATTTTCCAAAACCCTATGTTTGTACATTTGTATTGCCTATGTACATAATTTATTATTTTAAAACTGTGTGTATAGACATCAAATTGTCCATTCATCAAGGGAAAAATGACATCTGCAGCACCAGGTGCTGGAGTTGAGATTTTTTCAAATAAGTATTTTTCTCTTGTATATGGAAAGCAGTATTAAGAGCACTAAATCATCTTGTCTCTAGGAACACATATGAACTGTAAATGAATGAGGTAAGCAATTTTGCTTAATTAGAATCAATAGTATCATCCTTTAATTAAAGAATATTGATTGTGTTATGCAGAGGGAAGGCTTGCAGAGGATATGCTTTAATGTGGTTTCTGTTTGACTTGCAAAATTATGTCAGGGGTCAAATTGAACTTGTACATGGAATGCCCCATTCAAGAAGAGTAATGACTGAATTCATCGAGGTCCTTGCCTTAAAGTACACAAGTGGAAATACAATGTTAAATCTTTGCAAAGAAAACAGATTTTTTTTTAAGTGAAAAAGATGTGAGCTCTTTTATATTCCTTCTCCAGAGGAACGTCAGAGAGATACAGCATCCTGTTTTCTTCCTGCTTCCTGTGTCGGGAAGATCAGTACAGAAGTGCATCGATCAGGAACCTCATTGCTTTTGCAACATCTCCCATACACAAACAGCACATGATTTCATGATAGTTCAAGGAATGGTATGATGGGAAAACAAAGTTGCCTCATGTGTCATCATTTTGTTTTAAGACCTGAGTGCTGTAGCTTCCAGCTACTATTGATATAAAATTACATGCAGTCCCCAATGTTCCCGTTTTCCTCCATGCAGTCAAAGTGAATCTCAGAATTGGAGGGTACAGAGCACTAAAAATGTATTAAGGCACCAATTAAGTGCTGAAAAACACACTATTTCATATCAATAACAGTGACAAGAGCCATGCTCTTAAAAAAAAAAAGCCTGTGCAACTCTGAGACATTCCTTCACAGTAACCAGCTAAACCATACATCATTAGCAAAGCAGAATAATAATAAAAAAAAAGAGTGGAAAATGTAACTGTGTACCTATCTATGAAGTCTATGCAGATTGAAATTTAGCTGAGCTGTCCAAGTGGGGCAGTGAGGGAAATAGTGTAGGTATGTATTAGTAAGTTGCAGGAAATATTCAAACACCAAGGAAAATTCCATGTTTGAACACGTGCAGTCACTAATCTGTACCTGCAGGTCTTTTCAGCAGTCACTTGTTGGCACTCTGTAATTGTTATTATTAGTCATTACTAGAATTACAAGGCTGTAAACTTCTGCTCAAAATCAGACCAATATTATTAAAAACAAAAAAAAGAAAAAAAACCAATGAAACAAACCTATGCAAAGAGGTAGCCCTGTTTCCCAGAGGTCCTCTGGAAATGAACAGAAGGAGGAAAGGGAAAACTGATGCAGAGAGTTGAAAATATTCCTGGTCTAAAAGTGGATAGCAGATGACATTTTACAGCCCCCCCCCCATTTAGTGCTCCCAGAACTGCTCCCCTTAATTTTTTTGTGTCAGCAGGGACTATGCTATGAATAAGAGTGTAAGTTTAGGCGGGCTTTTGGCTCTATTGAGGCAGCCTGCACCACAAAACCACTTTATCTCTCTAGTTCTTTAATAACAGCCAATCGGGTCTATTACAACATGAACTGTTTTATTAAATAAACACAACGCATATAAGACTAAAACTTGAACAAAACTACTTACTACACAGGATAAACTAAAGGGGACTACTAGTAGACGTATACAGTGCAAGATAAAGGTACCTATATTACCGCTAGCAAATAAATAGTAGGATTAGGAGACAATGTAACTTACCTATCAGATGAATGGTGTACAGAAGCTTCCTTTCACTCAGCTTCAAGAATAGTAGCAGCAGAAGACTGACGTCTAGGTCATCTGGAGAGAACCCTTTACACACTCCAAAAAGTGTATAAACGATTGTCTGCTTTTTGGAACTTAGAGTGGTCTTTTATAGTTGTAAAATGCTATTTGTCTGTCAGTCACATGTTTCAGCTTATCTTGTACATCCTGCCTTCTTGGTAGAAAGTGTGTATTGGCAGCTGTAAATCTTAAGTCTGTGGCACCAAGAGATTTATGGTGGCGCCAGGAGACTGAGTTGTTAGGGGTAGATGCTCCCCTAATTCATGCATCAGTAAACAAGATAGCACATGTTGCCTGAAAAGGCTATCCCAAAAACTGAGACTAGACAGGAGTAAAGGAATAAAAGGTGAGTATTTATTCGAAAGGCCTTCAAAGGTACATTCAAGGCAGATAAAGCCCCCCAGGGGCATCACCCAAAATGGACAATGAGTCACGAGTTCTCCACACCTTTATAGGTTTGGTCCATTTGCATATCAGCATAAATTTAGCAATTAAAACTTTGCAATTTCCCCCAGCTTCCTCAGCTCACTCTCGTCCCCTTCCTCCCCCCCCTTTAGAAGCTTGGGCCTGGGCAGTCTAAGTGTCCTTGAAGAGCAAGCCCAGAGAGGCACTGTTATGTCTACAGAGAACAGCAGCTAACAGGCTATAAAGCATATATGTCAGGCAATAAAGAATTTGAAAAATAGAAGTGTTAAAACCTAAGGCAGTATTCCCTCCTTTAGAGTCTTAAAAAGGCCTCTACCTCGTTGAGACTCTATTCTAAATATTCTAAATATCTACCTATAATATGTGTTTGACAGCAGTATACATCTAACAATAGTATATATGAAGCAGAATAATAATTATAAGTACTATGTTCAACTCTTAAATCAAAAATCAACATGGTAACCATGAAATCAGGCTGTCGAAGATATAACCAGATGGGACTGGAACCCACAATCCCCAGCTTAAGATGTTACCAAATACAAGATCTGAATTAGTAAACAAAT